>LNAC01000010.1:4010550-4215334 GCA_002007465.1 Ailurus styani | reverse complement strand
GGCGCCTGGGTGGCTCAGTGGGTTAAAGCCTCTGCTTTCGGCTCAGGTCATGCCTAGGAAAAAAAAAAAAAAAAAAACCCTTCAGTAAACTTGCTGGAGGCTCCCCTCAGCCTGTAGTATCACCCATTCACATAAAGGCATGGATGTGAGGCATCAGACCTCTTGTCTGTTAGGCCCTACTCACTAAATAAAATTAAAATGGACAAAGAATACAACAGTGATTTTCGAATTGAGATATAATTTCAATTTTTCTGATATCCACATACACTTCCACTTTCAAATAAGATTACTCCAAAAATAATGTTTCATTATGAAGAAATATTTTATGTGAAATTTTATGTCATGGATTTTTTCCAAAAGGTGTTTTCTCCTAAACTCTAAAACTATCACATGAAAGTAGAAACTTATCTTTTTTTCTTCGTTAAAATTATTATTATCTTAAAATTACACCCAATTACCACCAACATGTAAGAACTGGTCACATTAGATTTCTAAACAGATATGTATTTATATATTTATATTAATTGCTGTATTTACATTTTTGTTACTTATCACCTGCTATCAGAATAAAAGCTGCTTGAAGGCAGGAACCCTTTATTTCTACTATTTAAATCCCTAGTACCTAGAACAGTCCACACCTGATGCTTTTTATCTTGTTCCCTTCACTGAACAATGTCTCAAACATCATTGAGTCCCATAGGAAATACTTTTACCTGACCACGTGGCATTTTATTGTATGAATATTTCACACTTTATTAGAGTAGCTACCTAATAATGGACATATACGTTGTTCACATTATTTTGATAAGACAAATAATGCTACAATGAATCTACTGGCATTACACACACACACACACACACACACGTATATATATATATAAAATTTTGTTGTTTGTGTGTGTATATATATATATATATATATATATATATATATATGTACTTTTGTTGTTGTTGTTGACATGTGACATGTTAGATAAATCCCTAGGGTAGACATGCTGAATTGAAGGACACATGTATTTTTATGTTGATCTATTTTGCCAAATTACACTCTCAAGAGATTGTTCCAATTTAATGTCTCTACAACAATGCATGGGAATGATTGTTTTCTTTCTTTTTTTAAGATTTTATTTATTTGTCAGAGAGAGAGAGAGAGAAAGAGAGCACAAGCTGGGGGAGCAGAAGGCAGAGCAGGCAAGGGAGAAGCAGGATCCTGGCTGAGCAAGGAGCCTGATGCAGGACTTGATCCTTGGACCCTAGGATCATGACCTGAGCTGAAGGCAGATGCTTAACAGACTGAGCCAATCAGGCATTCTGAGAATGAATGTTTTCAAAGATTCTTATCAATATAGTATGGGTGAAATGGTGTGATTTTAATGTTTTTCTTATCATGACTGAGTTTGAGCAGTTTTTTACACATAAAAGAATCAGTGTATTATCTGTTGCTAAATTGTTCTTTACACATAATTTTTTCAGGAACTTTATGGACACGCTTATAAATGTGAATAAAATAGCTCGTGTTTTATATTGACTAGATTTCAGTCTTTTTTTATAACCCCACAATTTTAATTTTTGCACACTCATATTGGTCACTTTTTTTCTTTTATGACTGTTCGAGTTACTTCTAGAGACTATTCCACTTCAAAACCATAAAAAGTATCATATCTTTTCTATTATTTTATGGCTTCAGATTTTTTTACATAATTGTAGGTCATATGAAATTTCTCCCAGTAGGACATGATGTTAGAATTCAAGTTTTCAGGCGCCTGGGTGGCTCAGTGGGTTAAAGCCTCTGCCTTCAGTTCAGGTCATGATCTCAGGGCCCTGGGATTGAGTCCTACATCAGTCTCTCTGCTCAGCGGGGAGCCTGCTTCCCCCTCTCTCTGTGCCTGCCTCTCTGCCTACTTGTGATCTCTCTCTCTCTCTGTCAAATAAATAAATAAAATCTTAAAAAAAAAAGAATTCACAAAATGAGGGGGACTGAATTCTCCCCCCATACAGGTAACCCCAATCCTAGTTCTATTTATTGAATGATACTTCTTTTCCAATCAGTGTAGAACTCTATTTTCATTGTGAGCTAAACAATTAGGTTCAATACCTGGACTGTCTTTTTGTTTTATTTTATTTTTTGTGTCTACATATGTTAATATGACCATAGTTACATATTTTTCAGTTTCTCATAAAGTTGGTCCCCTCCCATTAAACTTGTTCAGACATTTTCCCAATGATATTTACAATTCTGAACTTAAAAAACAAACTGGCTTGTTGATATTTTATGTGGATATATTTAAATATATAGATTAATTTAGATATAATCAACATCATTGTAACTTTAAAACATTCTGCAAGAATAAGATATGTCTGTCTATAAAATTACTTCTTATCCCTCCATATTATTTTAACTTTAAATTTTGTCCTTTACTTAAGTATATTTTTACTTTTTATTACTGTTTTTTTGCTTTCACAAGTGAGATAATTTGTTCTATTATATTTTTGAATTGCTTCTCATTGGTAGGTGAGGTTACTTATTTCTGTATATTAATTTTCTATTCAATAAACTTAACTATATTCTCCAATTCTCAGTTTTTTAGTTGATTCATATATTTTTCTTTTCCCTTTTTTCATATTTTAAAAAATGAAGACATTTTAAGGATATTTTAAAATACATTTTAAAAGATGAGCCAAATTTCAGTACATTTATGGAGTGCATATATCAGTTTTAATTTTATTATGTTCAATTATACAAATCTTTCTTCTCTTTTTGACATATCTTTTCATGTCCATTTGAACCTTATATAAGGTCTAACTATTAATTCTCAAGCATTTCTCAAAATATTCACATACTATGACACAATTAATAAATCACTAAAAATAGTTAATTAGATAGCTTCAAACATTTGAGAATTGACTACAAAATTAATTCATTACACTCCTTATAAGCCTAATATATAATATTCTCTTAAATGCTTTAAATACTTAAAATGCTGATAAAATCATCATGTACAATTGGAATGATTACAAAGAAGTGATTACAAAATTGCTAATACATGGGATGACTTTGACGTCTTCATTTTATGTTTTTATTTTTATTCTTACTTTTTCTTGCAATTACGATTTTACTTACCTAACCTAGAGAGTTAGAGTTACCTACTCAGAGTAGATGAGGTAGCACATAAAAAATGATGGATGGCATATCTCAGAGATAATACAATTTTAGTTCCTGACCACCACAATACAACAAATATTATGATAAAACAAATTTCACAGTAAAGGGAGTCAAATGAATTTCTTGGTTTCCCAGTGCATGTATAAGTTATGAATGCACTATACTGCAGCATAATAAGTGTGCACTATTATGTCTAAAAATGTACATACTGGGCGCCTGGGTGGCTCAGTGGGTTAAAGCCGCTGCCTTCAGCTCAGGTCATGATCCCAGGGTCCTGGGATGGAGGCCCACATCGGGCTCTCTGCTCAGCAGGGAGCCTGCTTCCTCCTCTCTCCTCTCTCTCTGCCTGCCTCTCTGCTTGTAATCTCTCTCTCTCTGTCAAAAAATAAATAAATAAATAAAAATAAAAATGTACATACTTTAAAAATACTTTATTACTAAAAAATGCTAACCACATCTGGGCCTTCAGGAAGTCATAGTCATTTTGCTATTGGAGGGTCTTATCTCTGTGTTGACGGCTGCTGACTGATTGAGGTAGTGGTTGCTGAAGGTTGCAGTGGCTGTGGCAATTTCTTAAAATATGACCACGATGAAGTTTGCTTCATCAGTTGATTTCCTTTCCCCAAGGATTTTTCCGTAGCATGGTCTGCTGTTTGGTGGCATTTTACTTACAGTGGAAGTTATTTCATGATGGGAGTTAATCCTCTCAAACGCTGCCATTGCTTTATCAACTAGCTGTGTGTAATATTCTAAACCATTTGTTGTCATTTCAACAATATTCACAGCATCTTCACCAGTACAGATTCCATCTCAAGAAGCCACTTTTTTTGCTGATCCATAAGAAACAACTCTTGATCTGTTCCAGTTTTATCACGATTGCAGAAATTCAGTCACATCTTCGGGTTCCACTTCTAATTCTAGTTCCTTTGCTATTTCCACCACATCTGCAGTTACTTCTTCCACTGAAGTTGTTAACTCAAAGTCACCCATGAGGATTAGAATCAACTTCTTCCAACTCCTGTTAAATTAGATATTTTTACATCTTCCCATGAATCATGAATGTTTTTAATAGCATCTAGAATGATGAATCCTTTCAGGTAGGTTTTCACTTTACTTTGTCCGGAAACATGAAAGGAATAACCGTCTATGGCAACCATAGCCTTACAAAGTGTATTTCTTAACATAGAAAGACTTGAAAGTTGAAATTACCCCTTGATCTATGAGCTGCAGAATGTATATTGTGTTAGTAAGCATGCAAACATTAATCTTGTACATGTCCATCAGAGCTCTTGGGTGACTGGATGCATTATCAATAAGCAGTAATATTTTTAAAGGAATCTTTTTTTTCTGAGCAGTAAGTCTCAAGAGTGGGCTTAAAATATTCAGTAAACCATGTTATAAACAGATACACTGTCATCTAGGAGTGTTCTATTTATAGAACACAGGCAGACTAGATTTAGCATCATTCTTAAGGACCCTAGAACTTTCAAAATGGTAAATGAACATTGGCATCAACTGAAAGTCACCAGCTGCACTAGCCCTAACTAGAGAATCAGCCTGTCCTTTGAAACTTTGAAGCCGCACATTGACTTCTCCCTTCCAGCTATGATAGTCCTAGGTGGCATCTTCTTCCAATATAAGGCTGTTTTGTGCACACTGAAAACCTGTTGTTTAGTGTAGCCACCTTCACTAACGATCTTTAGATCTTCTGGATAACTTGCTGCAGCTTCTACATCACATGTGGTGCATCACTTTGCACTTTTACATTATGGAGATGGCTTCTTTCCTTCAACTTCAAGAGTCGACCTCTCCTAGCTTCAAACTTTTCTTCTGCATCTTTCTCACTTCTCTCATCCTTCATAGAATTAAAGAGATTTAGGGCCTTGCTCTAAATTAGCCTTTAGCTTTAGAAAATGTTGTAATTGGTCTGATCTCCTATCCGAGCTAACGTTTTCTCCATCTCCGCTGGAAGACTACTTCCCCTTCCTATCGTTATGTGTTTACTGGAGTAGCACTTTTAAGTTCCTTCAAGAACTTTTCCTTTGTATTCATAACTTGGCTAACTGTTGGACACAAAAAGCATAGCTTTCAGCCTATCTCAGCTTTCAACATGCCTTCTTCCTCTACCTTACTCATTTCTAGCTTTTGATTTAAAGTGGGAGTCATGAGACTTTTCCTTTCACTTGAAGACTGAGAGGCCATTGTAGTGTTAATAACTACAGTAGCCTGTACTGATTGAAATCAGTAGCCTGATTCCAATATTATTTTGTCTCAGGGAAAAAGGAGGCCCTAGGATAAGGAGAGAGATGGAGGAATGGTCAGTTGGTAGAGCAATCATTTGTCAATCAAGTTCACTGTCTCATCTAGGTGCAGTTCGTAGCACCCCAAAACAATTAAAATAGTACTGATCAAAAAGCACTGATCACGGATCACTCTAATAAACAATGATGAAAAAGATTGAGACATTGTGAGAATTACCAAAATGTGACACAGGGAAATGAAATTAGCAAATATTGTTGGAAAAATAGCACAAATTGAGTTACTTGATGCAGGGTTGCCATAAATTTTTTCAATTTATAGAATATATATATCTGTGAAGCACAATAAAATGAGGTATACTGTATTAACAAAATCCCTACTAATATCCCTAGGGTTAATGGATTAATTCAACTTATACTTGACTCAGGGTATGAATGCAGAGGTTTTTATCTAATTATTCTCCTATTCTATATATAGGGTGTTGCTAGTATTTCTGTTACTTAAAAAATGTGTTAAGTTCTATTAAAAACTAGAATGTATTTGTAAAAAGTAGACATGCTCCCATATTTTTTACTTTCCTTTTTTTCTTTAATTTTATTTTCCCTATATTATTGCCTGTATTAACTGTGAAGCACAAAAAGAACACTAAAGAAAAAAAAAGTATGCCTATACATAACCAAGGATGCAAGATTTGTTTGTGATTTCCATGATGATTCTATCCACTCATGTACCCACGTGGACAGTCCTTTAGATAGACTAAATATGATAGACTAAATAAGAACTGTCTAAATGTTTGAATTTATTAACCCAACTTACACACATTTTTGTGACTTTGATATTATTTCTGTCTGGGGTTTGATTTGTAGCAGTTGAATACAAACTTTTATCAATTCCTTTACCAAACCCAGATTTTCACCCTCTAATCAACCATTTTAAGACCTATGATATTAACACACTTATGGACTTGTTTTGGTAAATTGTTCAAGAAATAACTTCATTATTCTGAATCCATGAAAGTATTAGGTGGTAATTTCTTCTAAAATTCAATGTTAACATCTTGCTTTTTATATTTTTGTCTTTAGTGATACTTGAATTATTTTACATATTTATGATGTAAGCCAGGAATCTAACTTTATTTTTTCCCATATGGAGAGCCAATTATACAGCAACATTTATTAACAAGTTCATTACTTAACAACTAATCTGATTGGCATCTCTATCATTTGCTAAATTTTCATAAATATATTGATCCGTTCTTGTGCATATCCCTGCAATAATACTAAACTAAATAATATTACTAAATTAATAAACACTAATACTAAGCACAGCTGAAGTACTGTTCTTTAGGACCATAACTTAAAATAAATATTAATAAGCACACCTGGGTGGCTCAGTGAGTTAAGCGACTAACATTAGCTCAGGTCATGGTCTTGGGGTCCTGGGATCAGCCCTGTGCCATGTTCCAAGCTCAGTGGAAAGTCTGCTTGTCCCTCTTCCTCCCCCTCTGTCCCTGCCCCCCACTCACACATGCGCATCCATGCTATTTCTCTCTCTCAAATAAAGTCTTCAAAAATAAATAAATAATAAAATATTGATATTTCATAAATGATACACTTACAATCTTATTTTTTTCTTCAAATTTGTTTTAGTTGTCAACCCCAATTCTTTGATATAAATTAATTAAGTTGATCAGTTCCTATAAAACCTCAAATTAAATTGAATTTCTAGATCCATGTATTCAAAACTAATATCTATATGAAATGCTTTTAATGCTTCATCATTTTATATGATGTTTCCTTAGATATTTTTAATGAAATTAAGGTCCCTTTTATTTCTAGTTTACTAGGAATATATATCATAAATTTTCTCCATGATTTCAAATATTGTTTTTCTTTCAGTTTCCTTTCCTTTGCTTTCAGAATTGGTTCATATTATAGTTTTGTATCTCTTATTTCATGAATTATTGTTCTATTTCATGGGTGTTATTCCTTTAGTCACCACTTTGAAATCTAAACATTCTTATTCTAAAGATTTTTTCAAATTCCTCATTTTTTAATCCTTTCTAGAATGAATTCATATTTTTATGATTGGTTTTGCTCATTTTTTATAAGTTTTATTCACATACTTTAGTATTATGTTGGCATATTCATCTCTACTAGCATAATTTTAGCTTTTCTATGACCTGGTTAAAATTGAATTTTGCTGGGAATAAAGACAAAAATAAAGAAACTAAACAACTGAATGGTTTGTTTTTCCCAGATAAGGTGTACAGAGACAAGATGCCATTACTGATATAAAGCCCAAGGATGTCATCAAAAAAGCTGGTTCTATCTGTCCTCATACTCTGTCATCCATAATGTGCAGGTTCATCATTATGGTCTCAATACAACAGCTGCACCCTGGGATATCATGTTACATTTTCACGGAGAAATAATAAGGATGGCCCCAAAATTTTCCTTTAACAAGATTATGTTTGGGCCAAAAAGTCCTCATCCAAAACTAACACTTCCACGTCAGTGACTAGAAAGGTATCATAATCTAGCTTTAAAGGAGTCTGAGGATTAAAATATTTTTATTTATATAACTAGTAGAAAAGAAAGCTAATGAGGAGAAATTGGGAGTGGCTGTTTGAGAATCCAGCCTATAATCTTTCTGTTTTTTTACCTCTTTTCTGTGGTTCACTGTTTCACTGACTGGATTCATTGCCTTACTCATATAAAGCATTATTCTTTCCTGTTACCCTGTTTTAGCCACCTAGATCTATTTCTAGACCCAGAGCTCAGTAGGTTGTGGATCAACCCTCTTAACCACTTCTCCTGTCTATTTTTGATCCAGGAGAAGAATTTTTACATTTTGGGGACTTGATACTATAATTTGTATCATTTTTATATTGTATCTATCCTTTTAGTGGGCTTGTAGTGATGAGAAGGGTTGTTGAAACATATTCTTATTGTTCTAGCTTGACTAGAAGCACACTTTATTTTTTTAGATAATTTAGTCTTATATAATACATTAAAAACAGTATACCTTTATCCAGCTTCCCCTTATGTTAATAGCATACAAAATCATAGAGTAATTATCATAAATAATAAATTTATCTTGAGGAAATACCATTAAACTACAGAATTCCTTCCTTCCTTTTTTTTCTTCCTTCCTTCCTTCCTTCCTTATTTTCTTTCTCTCTCTCGCTCTTTCTCTCTTTTGTTTTTTAAGAGAGAGAAAGACAAGGGGGCAGAGGGAGAGGGAAAGAGAGAATCTGAAGCAGGCTCCATGCCCAGCACAGAACCCAATGTGAAGCTCAACCTCACCATTCAGAGACCATGATCTGAGCCAATATCAAGACTTGGATACTTAACTGACTAAGCCACCGAGGTGCCCCAAACTACAGAATTTCTTTGAATTTCAACTTTTCCTCACTAATGTCCTTTTTTCATTCAAGGATTCAGCTCCAGCTTTCCTTGTCTTTGACAAGGATACTTGTCAGTTATTTTGCAGGATGGTTCTCGGATTGGGCTTGCCTAGTCTTTTCTCATGTTTAAAGTTATGCATTATTAGGAAAAATACCATAGAGGTGATGTGCTCCCTTCAGTGCACCATTTCTAGACACAATGTCCATGGGCATTAGTGGTATTAGTAGTCACATTAACCTTAATCACACAGTTAAAATGGTATCTTCCAGAATTATTCCCTATAAAGTTACTATTTCCCCCCTTACTAATAACTGAATATTTAGGGACAGATACTTCTAGACTATACAAATATTGTTTTTTCTGTTTAACTTCTGCCCCCTAATTTTAACAGCTGTCAGTGGATCTTGCCTGCAGTAATTATGGTGTTCTTGTGGTGATTTTCTATTTCCCCATTCTATCTACATTTATTAATTGAAATTCTCTATCAGGAAGAGCTATCCCTACTCCCCATTTGTTTATTCAGTTATTATATCTGTAGTAATTTTTCTTCTTTTTTTTAAATTTGAGGTTTAATTCGAGACAGTAGTTATTCTGTTCCACAAAGTGTTTCCATTTTGACCGTTGAGAGCTCTTCCATATGGTATCCTTTACCCTTTTCTTTCTCTCTTTCTTTCTCTCTAGTACTTCCTTACTTTCTGCAACCACAAAAGGCTACAGTTTGCTTGCACTTTTCTTGCCTCAGTCCTGGAGTTCTTCTAGGTCTCCAAGAAGCCTTGTGTAATTTCACTGGAGAAAGGTGTTTAGATACCAGGTTATAGGTGCTAAACATGCCAATTTTTACGTGGGTGTCCCTGCTTCTACTCCCCATTAGTGGATAGAGCTAGAAAATACATTTCTTTTTTTTTAAGATTTTATTTATTTATTTGACAGAGAGAGATCACAAGTAGGCAAAGAAGCAGGCAGAGAGAGGAGGAAGCAGGCTCCTTGCCAGGCAGGGAGCCTGATGCGGGCCTCGATCCCAGGACCCTGAGATCATGACCTGAGCTGAAGGCAGAGGCTTTAACCCACTGAGCCACCCAGGCACCCTAGAAAATACATTTCTGTAGATTAATCCATGCACATGCACCCTCACGCACACATGCACATACCTGTAGTTATCTCTGTATCTATCTCTTATCTATTCGTACCTATTTTAAAAGTCTGTATTAATTGCTCGACTACAATCCAGCACCATAAAGTTTATTACAGCCATCTCCACCATTTCAACTTTTTTCTCAGACCATGAAAAACCTGGCTCTCATTATCTACTTCTTGTTTTAATCTTATATAGATATAGTAGTTTCAGATTTGCCAACATATATCCTTGTGATATATACAAGAGTACCGAAGAGGATGAAAGTAAGTTAGGATCCAAATGAGACTGACACCACATTCAGAAAATGATTGGGAAAAAAAAGGGGGGGTGAGATAGTTGAGGATATGGCTAGATTACATGACATTGAAACCTGGAATGGGGGTTAGGAATTAAAGAGAAAGAATGGTTTGGAAACCCCAGTGAGAATCAAAAGTGAAACTCTCCTGTTTCAAAAAGAGTGATATAAGACATAGTAACTTGAGGGATGCAGTGTCCTCAGAAGAGACCTAGATTTCAACCATTTAGATTACTAGGAAGGGAGTGATCAGAAAAGATCTGCATATGTTGCTTAAGAAATTGTTCTGAAGACTGACCATACTGTAGGGTCAGAGAAAGGATTTTGGTATTTGGGTAGGAATGAGGAAGAGGGCTATAAAAGGCAGTGGCACACAGGAGGAGCATGTTGGCCAAGTGTGATGATGACCAGAGTTAAGGAATTTTCTCAATGACTGACTGAAAAAACAAATGAGATGAATCCTTACAGTATCAAAGCAATACAGTGAGATAATATGCCTGTTATATGTACAATAAAACCCCACTTTTTTCGAAGATTTCTTTCTTTATTTGAGAGAGTGTGTGCATGAGTGGGTTGGCGGGGCAGAGAGAGAGGGAGAGAGAGTCTTAAGCAGACTCACTGGAGGTGGAGCCCCACCAGGGTCTTTCTTGATCTCACAACCCTGAGATCACGATCTGAGCCAAAACCAAGAGTTGGACACTTAACACATTGCGCCACCCAGGCACCCCCCATATATTTTTAAAAACAAATGCAACATGTCTCCATTTGTGTGGACAAAATATGGAGCAATATATTACAATCTTCTAAGAATTATTTTTAAGAGGGAAACATAATGTTGGATTTCTATAGTATATGTTTGATTATTATCTGAATTTTTATAAGAATTCACTACTTCTAAAATCAAAATTTATAAAACTGTAATAGGATGACATAACATCAAAGTTTATACATTGCAATGCCAGTTATGTTTTTAAAAATGTGGGAGAATAGAATGATAGCAGTAACCTATTTGGAATGATACACCAAATTAATAGTAGTATCTCTCCAGACTGGCATCACAAGACAAATATTACACTTGCTAATATTTGAATTTTTTATGACAGTCATTTTTAATAAGAAAAAAATAGAGAAATAGAGACAGGGAGAGAGAGAGAGAAAAACAGTTCTTCTGCTTACATATCTCAAACATTTCTATCAGAAATTTAAACAAACATTTTTCACTCAAACATATTAACTACCAAATGCATGCATCAGGAAATGGTAGTTTTCAAGACACTCAACCCTTAGTTATATTCTGGACTATCACTATCCAATAGAGATATAAGTGAACCACATATGTAATTTTAAATTTTCTAGTAGAAATTCTAAAAAATAAAAAGAAACTAGTAAACTTAACATTAATAATATATTTTATTTAACATCATGTATCCAAAATATTATCATTTTGACATATAATCAATATATTATTAATGAGTCATTTATAGTTTTTGTGCCATCTTCCTTGAAATTTGATGTATGTTACCCTTAAAACACATTTCCATGTGGATACTAAATTTTTGATCAAATATATTTGATCTTCATTTTCAGCTGCTAAACATACAGTTAAAAAATACATTTATATACACAAGTTATCCTAAACATATTTCAGTGGTTTCAAATACCTGAATCAATTTCTAAAACTTATTTTGCTTTTTTACTTATATCTAAATTGATAAAACTGGTTCATCACTTATAGAAGATTTTTTTTAAAGATTTTTCATTTTTATTTATTTGACAGAGAGAGATTACAAGTAGGCAGAGAGGCAGGCAGAGAGAGGAGGAAGCAGGCTTCCTGCAGAGCAGGGAGCCCAATGTGGGCCTTGATCCCAGGACCCTGAGATCATGAGCTGAGCCAAAGGCAGAGGCTTTAACCAACTGAGCCACCCAGGCACCCTAGAAGATTCTTTTTTTTTAATTTGGAGCAAAAGCATACTGGTTTCAAAACTATGTTCAAGTTAAATACATTTATTAACTCATGTCAATGCAGTCTTGGTGTTCTTCAAATTTTTCTCATATTTTGAGGACAATTTACATAATGCCAATTACAATTAAAATCTGCATATTTATTTGTGTTGGAAAATGTGCAGTAATTACTATTGACTTGTATTATGAAGAGTTTTCATTTCAAAATAAATTCATGTACCTGTTTAGCTAAATCACAAATAAACCTTTCCTTTCTTTGATGCTACAAATTTTGCTTGCTCATATGGAATGTTATAGCAATGAAATATGTAAATCACACTTTTTTTTTGTCTTATTGAATATTTGGCAAACATCCTTTTTGCTTCAAAAAAATTTGAATTAACAATACAGTAAATCTTTAGAGCATTCATCCACAGCTCAACAAGGGGAATTGGCAAAGAACACAAGATCATTAAATTCATTCTCTCCTCTCTCTCACTAACTTCCATAAATTTGCTGTAAATCATAGCACTTGCATGCATATATTGAATGATTTTAACAATTGTGTACATTATATTTTTAATTTAATTGTCTCAAAAACTGAACACAGACAGTTTTAATATATATTACAGAGTGCAGTGAAACAATAAAGGAAACATCAGTTTTAATTCCAATCCGTATGGAATTTTGACCTAACATAATTAGCTGGAGCACCACACATCAGATAGAAATTAGTTTTTCCATAATCTAGCTAAATTTTTACTTTAGCAGATGGAAAAGATTCAAAAATCAGCTACAATTTCTAATCTACACAAACAAATGATTTTTTTGTCAATTCAATTGTCCTCTGAGGAGAAAGTTACCCCAAAAATAGATAGGACAGTGTCTCAAATGATACATGACTGTAAATCTAAAGAAAAATGTTTGCAATTTTTCAAATTTTAAGTAAGTGCTTTTTCATATTAGAAAGGTATTATATTCTAAGAGTTGTTATTCTTTGGCTTCGCTGAAGATTTTTCACTTTAGTACTATGTCGGTTTGAGTCTTTCCTCACAATTTTGTAACAAAGTTTCTGAAGCTGAAATATTTTTTATATCTCTCCATATAAAAATGCTATTCATTTTGTGCAAGAATCCAAACCTATTTAGAGTCTACCAAACTTATAAGTTCAAATTCTGTTTAAAAAATAACTAAATAGGGGTGTCTGGTTTTGGGTCAGGTTCTGATCTCGGGGTTGTGAGATCCAGCCCTGAGTCAGACCCTGTGTTCAGAAGGGAGTCTGCTTGAAGATTCTCTTCCTCTACCCATCCCCCCAACCTCTCCCTCTCTCTCTGTCTCATAAGTAAATAAATCCTGAAAAAGAAGTCTTACTCAGGGCTGCCTGGATGGTTCAGTCAGTTGAGCCTCTGACTCTTGGTTTCAGCTCAGGTTGTAATCTCAGGGTCACAGGATCAAGCCCTGCACTGGGTTCCACAGTGGAGTCTGCATGAGATTCTCCGTCCCTCCATCCCTCCCATTCATGCTCTCTCTCCCTCTAAAATAAATAAATAAATCTTCAAAAAAAATTTCTACTCATGCTGCTTTCTACTCATGCTACAAGTTTTCTGTATTCTCAATTTATCTTTTAAATTATTTGAAAGAAATATCAATTCTATCCTTACAATAGTTGCCCATAAAAAAAGATGTCCATAAAATTTTAACATCACATATAATATTTCAGAGGATATATCATAGAATCTTTGCTTTACTTCTAAAAATTACAAAAATGTTGAAATATCTTAAAACACATTAATTATACATTCCAACTTAGATACTAATGGCCAGTATTTTAAATTCACCTTATGTTAAAGCCAAGGTAATCATTAGAATGTTTTTGTTTGCTTGTTTGTTTTTAAAAGATCTATTTAATTATTTTAGAGAAAGAGAGAGTGCATGTGCATGAGCAGGGGTAGGGCCAGATGGAGAAAGCTGCCAACAGACTCACCACTGAGCATGGAGTCCAAATTGGAGCTCATTCCCACAACCCATGAGATCATGACCTGAGCAGAAACCAAAAGTCCCCAGGCATCCCTGTTTGTTTGTTTTTTAATAAAGTCTATACTGATTTAGAAAACAACGCCTGTTAAAAATAGTTTTAAATCCTTCTTAGACATTTAATTATACCTTCTGGCAATTAAATGTGTTGACACTTTTTTGACTATTGTTAGAAAACTTATCTACTGGGGCACCTGTGTGACTCAGTTGGTTAAGCATCTGCTTTCAGCTCAGGTCCCTCTGGGACCAAGCTCTGCATCAGGCTCCCCACTCAGCAGAGTCTGCTTCTCCCTCTGCCCACCCCCTGCTCATGCTTTCTTTCTCTCTGTTTATATCTCATGATCTCTCTTGCTCAAATAAATAAAATCTTAAAAATAAAAAATAATAATTAAAAAAAGAAAACTTATTTGCTGAAATATTTCCTAATATTATCCACCATATTATATTTAATTTTTAACACAATGAATAAATTGTTGTGTTGTTCTGATGCAGCATACTAAAATTGCCATTCATTATCAATTTTTGACAAACCTTCCACTCTCTTTTGTACTATTATTTAAGATGTAGTGCAAACTTCCACATCTCAGACTTCCACATCTCCACTTCATTCTGCACAGTATGTTTTCATTTTAAATTTAATATATGCCCATTCCAACTTAGATACATTCCAACTAGATACTAATGGCCAGTATTTTAAATTTTTTAAATTTAAAAATAGTCCATAGTTATTTGTAAACTAAAAATGTTTTAATTATACTGGAATCAAAACTTTCACAATAATTTCAATTTAATTACCAATTACAAGTTACATAAGCATTACTACAGCTCATGCTCTCAACATAAAATATTTAAGTAAACACATTACAATATAACAACAGTATGTAAAAAAAATTATTTGAACTAAATGAATCCACTGATATCAACTAGCTTATATCCATATGTATAATAATGGAAACAACGTGCAGGCCCCAACATGCAAACTATAATAAAACAGTAATATCTTAAAGTGATGGAATACTTAAAGGAAATGTAGTCTTACCAAAATGGTAAATTCTGTTTATTTGGAAAAACATACTACTTCAGTTTTTAGATTTTAAAGTATGATACAAACCACATTTCAAGCACTCAATAGTTATATGTGACTAATAGCCACTATATCAGAGAGTGCATGCAGTTTTAGACATTTGAAAAAAAAAACATTTCCTTGACCATTGTGTAAACTTCAATATTAGACTAAGCCTTTCCCTGTATTCCATTTCTTCTTCAGTACAATTGGGATCATAATATGCTTCAAATATCATAAGAATATTATGTGACTCTAGGGAAGATGGCACATAGGAAATGTAAAACAAAAATAATGTTAGCTATCTTTTTAAATCTCCAAACAATTTGAAATTCTTTAGATGATTTTTTGTATCCAAGACAGTGGTATGATCCACTCAGAATTACAAAATTTATACTAAATATATCTAAGTATTTTACATGTGATCAATTTGCAAATTGACCAGACCAATATCCCCAATGAACGAGGATACAAAAATTCTCGCAAAGATACTAGCTAATAGGATCTAATAATACCATAAAAGGATTATTCACTACAACCAAGTGGGATTTATTCCTGGGCTGCAATAGTGGTTCAACATCAGCAAATCAATCAATGTGATACATCACATTAATAAAAGAAAGGACAGGAACCATATGATCCTCTCAAAAGATGCAAAAAAGCATTTGATGAAGTACAGCATCCTTTCTTGATTAAAACACTTCACAGTGTAGGGATAGAGGGAACATACCTCAATATCATAAAACCCAGATATGAAAAGCCCACAGCAAATATCATCCTCAAAGGGGAAAAACTGAGAGCTTTTCCCCTAAGGTCAGGAAGACAGCAGGGATGTCCACTCTCACCACCTTTGTTCGACATAGTACTAGAAGTCCTAGCCTCAGCAGTCAGACAACAAAGAGAAATAAAAGGCATCCAAATCAGCAATGAAGTCAAACTCTCACTCTTCACAGATGACATGATACTCTGTGGAAACCTGAAAGAGTCCATCCCAAAATTGCTAGAACTCAAACAGGAATTCAGCAAAGTGACAGGATATAAAATCAATGCACAGAAATAATTTGCATTTTATACACTAACAGTGAGACGGAAGAAAGAGAAATTAAGGAGTTGATCCCATTTACAACTGCACCCAAAGCCATAAGATACCTAGAAATAAACCCAACCAAAGAGGCAAAGGATCTGTATTTAGAAAACTATAGAAAACTCATGAAAGAAATTGAGGAAAACACTCATGAAGAAATGGAAAAATGTTTCATGCTCATGGACTGGAAGAGCAAATATTGTTAAACTGTCTAGGCTACCTAGAGCAATCAATACATTCAAAGCAATCCCTATCAAAATACCATCAACTTTTTTCACAGGGCTGGAACAAATAATCTTAAAATTTGTATGGAATCAGAAAAGGCCCCGAATAGCCAGAGGAATGTTGAAAAAGAAAATCAAAGCTGGTGGCATCACAATTCCTGACATGAAGCTAGATTACCAAGCTATAATCATGATGACCCTATGGTACTAGCACAAAACAGACACATAGATCAATGGAACAGAATAGAGAACCCAGAAATGGACACTTAACTCTATGGTCAACTAATCTTTGACAAAGCAGGCAGGAAAGAATATCCAATGGGAAAAAAACCAATCTCTTCAACAAATTGTGTTGGGAAATTAGGATAGACACATGCAGAAGAATGAAACTGTCCATTTTCTTACACCATACACAAAAATAGACTCAAAATGGATTCAAGACCTAAATGTGAAACAGGAATCCATCAAAACCCTAGAAAAGAACACAGACAGCAACCTCTTTGACCTCGGCTATAGCAACTTCTTGTTAGACACATCTCCAAAGGCAAGAAAAACAAAGGCAAAAATAAACTATTGGGATTTCATCAAGATAAAAAGCTTCTGCACAGCAGAGGAAATAGTCAACAAAATGAAAAGACAACTGACAGAATGGGAGAAGATATTTGCAAATGTCTTACCAGATAAAGGGTTAGTAACCAAAATCTATAAAGAACTTATAAAACTCAACACCCAAAGAACAAATAATCCAATTAGACACATAATCCAATCAAGAAATGTGCAGATGACATGAACAGACAGACATTTCTCCAAAGAAGACATACAAATGGCCAAGACTCACATGAAAAAATGTTCAACAACACTCAGCATCAGGGAAATAGGAATCAAAACCACAATGAGATACCACCTCACACTAGTCAGAATGGCTAAAATTAACAAGTCAAGAAATGACATATGTTGGTAAGGATGAGGAAAAAGGGGAACCCAAACTTACATTTTTGGTGGTAATGCAAGCTGTTGCAGCCACTCTGGAAAACAGTATGGAGGTTCCTCAAAAATTGCACAACTACAGATTCATCCCAAAGACACAAATGTAGTAACCCAAAGAGGCACCTGCACCTCAATGTTTATAGCATCAATGTCCACAATAGCCAAACTATGAAAAGAACCTAGATGTCTATCTAAAGATGAATGAATAAAGAAGATATGGTACATTTATACAATGGACTACTACTCAGTCATCAAAAAATGAAATCTTGCCATTTGCAACAATGTGGATAGAACTAGAAGGTATTATGCTAAGCAAAATAAGTCAATCAGAAAGACAATTATCATATGATCTCTCTGATAGGTGGAATTTAAGAAACACAACAGAGGCTCATAGGGGAAGAGAGGAAAAAATAAAACAAGATGAAATCAGAAAGGGAGATAAATCATAAAAGACTCGTAATCATAAGAAACAAACAGAGCTGCTGGAGAGGAGGGGGTGAAGGGATGGGTGATTGGCATTAAGGAGGGCATGTGATATAATGAGCACTGGGTATTATATAAGACTGATGAATCACTGACCTCTACTTCTGAAACTAATAATACATTATATGTTAATTAATTGGATTTAAACTTTAAAAAATTTCCTCAAAAAAATAGAGATATAAAACATAATTCCCCAAACAAATGGGTTCTTCTTATTATTATTGAAAATAAATAAATATTTTTTCTCTAACAGATATTCAAAGAAATTGCAACTGCTAGGAGAGATGAAGGCCAATTTAAAGTTTAGTTATTAATAAGAGTATCCAAATATCACATACTATGATTCCACTCATATTACATATCTCCAAACCTTTCTATTATGAATAATATGGTATGGTCTCAACCTTTAAAAAAATCATCTTTAATTTATTATATATCTATTACATCTTATACTTTTCATACTTCAGCTCATTTTCATTTTTTAACGTACTGCAAATCACACTTCTTAGTGAAAGATTCTAACAATTCAGTGTTACCTTTTCAAACACTTCTCACTTTGTAGTGTAAGCCTGGCACAAATCCTAGAATGTGATTCTGACACACCATTTCCTCACTGTAGGAAGAAGCATTAGGGAAGTCATTTTCTATAAGCAATAAAAATAGCTCTATGCTCATCCCTCTATACTTCCTGTCTAAAGCCAAATATTTATTGAAGTATTTATTAGCAGGGCATTTACCAAAGGCAAGACCTTATACAACTTAAAAAAGAAATGAAGTGAAAAAGTATGCTGAAGAGGTTTAGACTTTAGGGCACTTACAATCTCAAGGGTTAATTGGAAATTGTAAATAAGTCAAAAGGATCTATACATAAATGGAATCAGAGAACCCATGCCAGAGGCATAGGAATGCTAAGAAAGAACCACTGGTGTAAGGTACAAGCAGGGGTGTTGATGTATAGTTAACCAAGAGGAGCTTATGCAATAGATAGGATATTAACATAGGTGGGTATGGATATTGGATGTTCTAAATGACCCAAGCAGCAGTAAGCAAGGTCTGAGAGGCAGAAAATACTGGGTATATTTAAGAAATTGCAAGAGGCAAAGATTATGTGGAATTAAAATGCATTATGGTTGGGCGCCTGGGTGGCTCAGTGGGTTAAAGCCGCTGCCTTCGGCTCAGGTCATGATCCCAGGGTCCTGGGATCGAGGCCCGCG
Organism: Ailurus styani; assembly: GCA_002007465.1. Lineage (NCBI taxonomy): Eukaryota > Metazoa > Chordata > Mammalia > Carnivora > Ailuridae > Ailurus > Ailurus styani. The sequence continues at coordinate 4,196,042 of LNAC01000010.1, read as the reverse complement.
TCGGGCTCTCTGCTCAGCAGGGAGCCTTCCTCCTCCTCTCTCCTCTCTCTCTGCCTGCCTCCTTGCCTACTTGTAATCTCTCTCTCTGTGTCAAATGAATAAATAAAATCTTTAAAAAATAAATAAATAAATAAATAAATAAAATGCATTATGGTTGTAGTACCTTGTGAAAAAAGTTGATGAAAAGGAGTTTGATATGGACAAAATAGTGAAGGACCGTATGTGACAGGCTGAAGAGTCTGGACTTCGCTCAGTGAACAACAAGCAGCCTTGACCTGAGAGGTAATGATTAAAGTGGAATACAGATTTAATTGACAGAAGAGAAACCATCAAGGAATACTGTAACTGAAGTTTGGAATATGGACCTCAGGCCATTGTTATTCTAAAGCATCAAAAATGTTTATGTTACGAACTGTAACTATTAAAGCACAAAGTGGATGCACAAATGTGAAGAAGAAGAGGAGGAGGAGGAAGAAGAGGAGGAGGAGGAAGAAGAGGAGGAGGAGGGAAAGGGGGAGAAGGAAGAGAAGGAGAAGGAGGAAAAGAAGAGGAAGAAGGAGAATTTCAACAGAATAATGAAGGTAGGAAAGATACTAATCATTTCAGGGTTACTGTGTGCCAGATGCTCACCATATATCATCCCTCTCTGATGAGGGAACAGATTTTCACAGTGATTAACTAACTTGCCAGAGCTGCGTAGTTAGTGACAGAGCCTGAGTCTGAGTGTGTCTGAGCCCAAGAGTGTGGAACACATGATCATTATCCCTGAGGGTTAAAGTGGTATTTTATTTTTTCAACCTGGAAGAGAAACACATATTTAGACCAGGGAAATAATACAGTTCTCTTTCTTTTTTTTCCAGAAAGAGCTTAAGGCATAGTTTAGAGGATATTCCGGAGGTTGCAACTTCCTTAGGAAATGATTTGTGTAAAATGGACACTCGATCTCGATCTCATACAGATGAATAAAGGAATGAGCCTGGTTCTACCTTCATTTTAATTGTTGTCAGCACCCCATGTTTTATGAATTTAAATAATGAGAAAAATAAATGATGGTTTACATGGCTCGTATTATATGTATACACATGATCAGTTAAAATGACATGACAATTAATTATATTTAATGTTACTATATAGTTAATTCAGGTGTTTGAAATCCTGCGCACAAAAGCATGATGAAAGGAAGTCTTATACTATGTGATTAAGTGAAGAACAGTTAGATTTTGCTATAATTTTGCATTTAAGGACATTATATGCAAGAATATGGAAGAATTCTAGGAAACATACACTTTAACTCTTTTGCTTTACAGACATATAAACAGAGATTTTAAAAGGCTAATAGAAGCTAAATTACTTGCTGATGATTCTATAGTTTGTTAATGTGAAGACCACATCCAGTGTCTTATTTTTTTTATTTTTTAAAGATTTTATTTTATTTATTTGACAGAGAGATCACAAGTAGGCAGAGAGGCAGGCAGAGAGAGAGGGGGAAGCAGGCTCCCCGCTGAGCAGAGAGCCCGATGCGGGGCTTGATCCCAGGACCCTGAGATCATGACCTGAGCTGAAGGCAGAGGCTTTAACCCACTGAGCCACTCCATATCCAGTGTCTTATATAAGAAATTTGCCAATTCTCTGGTTCTTTCTGTGTGTGTTGGAGGGCAGGGAGGAGAAGGGGCTGTGGTTGCTGGGAAGGGTCTGGAAAAGTGAATTGTGACAGAAGATAAATTGATAAGTTTTCCTAGAAAAGGGGAGAAGCCAATGAAAGAGGTTTAAAGAGGCTTTGTTGTTGTTGTTATTGTTTTCTTTTCCTTTTTGTTTTCTTTTCCTTTTTTAAGACTCTATTTGACGAAAGAACTTACATGGATTGTTTCAGAATAGGAGAAAAAGAAGCAGGGAGAGGAAAAGGAAGAGGAGAATGAAAGAGGAGAAGGCCGAGAAAGAGGAGGGTCTGAAAAAGAAGAAAGAAAAATAGGACTTTATTGCAATAAAATTTAATAACTTTGATTTTTGAAGAAGGGCTGCCAATCCAGCTGACACAGAAGCAAAACTTAGCTGACAGCATCTCACGAGAGATGGAGATGCGAGGGAAATGGAGAATCTGGGCCACCAGCCTGTTCCAAACTTCATTCCATTCTTACGAAATGTTCTCCCGTATTTCTTTCCTGAAATGCCAGGCACCCAACTCTGCATCTTCTCCCTTGATGATTCATTTTTTAATCTATATTAAGCTAAAAGTAGGTAAAATGTCATTATAAAAAGTTAATAAAACTAATTGTATAAGCATTTATAAATTAAAGAGCAGCAAACTTAAGAAAAAAATTATCCGCTTAACCCATTGGTTTATCCTTTCAATTTTTTCTTTAAAGCTGTTGACGGTAAAACTCAACACTCAAAACCAAGGTCAAATAACTATTACTAGTGCATACATTGTAAATAGAGAGGGAAAAAATCTATCGGGGTTTTTCTTGTTTTGGGGTATTTTTTAAGATTTTATTTATTTATTTAAGAGAGAGCACAAGCAAGGGTAGCAGGAGAAGGAGAAGTAGACTCCCCACTGAGCAAGGATCCTGACATGGGGTCTGATCCCAGGACCCTGAGATCATGACCTGAGCTGAAGGCAGATGCTTAACTGACTGAGCCACCCAGGAATCCCTATCAGGGGTTTTCTTTATGATATGTCCTGTCTTTACTTCAGAGACAAATGTCACTTGTCAGAAAAGCTTTCTCAAGCCAAACTATCAAGAAGAGGAGTCAGCAAACTATGTACCAGGGGCCAAATCTGATCTGCTACACATTTTTGTAAAGTTTTATTGGAACATAGATGAACCCATAATACTGTCTATGGCTGCCTTCATGTTACTCTTGGAGAGCCATGGGGAAAAATGGTTATGTATATTATCAAGGTTTTGATATTATTGTAAAATTATTCTCCAGATATGTCATACCACTTTACATCAACTGGTTTGCTGCAGCAGCTCTTTTTCCAGTACCAAGTCAGAGGCTGAAAAATAGGCACTTGAGCTCACACAAAGGAACAGATTGTTAAGTGAGACTTAAACTATCAGAGACCTTGCCTTACCAAAGCTTATCTAAATTATTTTTTTAAAAATACAGGTTGTCAAGGGCAAAGACAAAGTACAAAGAAGACCTGGACATTCCATAATGTTCCTATATTCTTCTACATTCAATATGTGATCTCTGTTATAGAAGAATAACATGTGAGGTTGCAAGAGACATTTTTAAGGTACCACATCTATACATCAGACTTGTAATAAGTCAGACCACTGTCTCTAGTAATAATCCTTACATAGCGAGGAACATTTAAGTTATGAAATATCACTGTCTTATACCCAGGAAGTTGTAGAGCTTTTTTGGCATTCTCTAGTGAACCATATATTATGATTTCATAGATTATTTACTGTAAGTAATGATTAAACAGGGTATTTTACTAAAGGCATTCTACAAATCAGGACTACTCCTCATAGCAAAGGAAATTCCATCTGATAAGGAGATTACATCGAGTCACCTGACACTTTTCTCCCCAGAGAAGGGAGATCTCCCTCCCCAAGAATTAGTGGATCATGAATCTCAGGCAGGCTGCTTTAAGTTCTTTTCCCCAGCACTTACAAGAGATATTTGGTGAATGAGTGACTGAAAGGAAGATAAGTAGAGTCTTTATAAATCCCCTCCAAATTTGTCCCGATTCTGAAACCCAAAGGATCTATCAATTAGAAAAATAAACAGATGTACCTTATTTTTATTTTTTTTTGTTTAATTTATTTTTTTATTCTTTGCCCCAGGGGTACAGGTCTGTGAATCATCCGGCTTACATCTTTCACAGCATTTACCAAAGCACAAACCCTCCCCAATGCCCATAACCCAGCCACCCTATCCCTACCCTCCCACCCCCCAGTAACCCTCAGTTTGTTTTGTGAGATTAGGAGTCTCTTATGGTTTGTACCTTTAATGTATTTTGGTATAGTTTTATATGGCTAGAGCATATCTGCTACCAAATACACACACACACACACACACACACACACACACACAGAAAATGACACACACAGAAAACTACTGTTGGAAGAGCAATGATAAAAAGAGAAACAGGGAGGAAGGAAGCTTCTCTCATTAAGAGAAACAGAAAAATAAAAAGTATGGAGTCAGAAATGTATAGTGCACTGGATCCTGGGCAACTAGTTTCTCCAAGACAAGTTTCAGAGGAAGGAAGAGATGTGCTAGTGATGCCTGTGAGAATATTGGTTTCATGTATTTCAATTTTGTGACATGTCAAATACCTATGAATCTTGATAAATATTTCATGTTCAAAAGTATTAAAAGATTTTTAAATGGGTCTGTAAATATTCTGTAAAACATATGAAAGAAAAAATCAATCTAAATACTCAGAGCCATTGAGAAATATATCTTGATGATACTGATTTTTTTTTAATTAATGGAAGGAAACTAAAAAATACAAGAGTAAAATTAAAAGAAGGGGCAGTCAGGAACACAAATGGTAATACAGAATTACTGATGTGAAAAACAACTCAAGATAATTCCCCAGAATTCAGAGAAGAAAAAAAATCATGGGGCTATGAAATGAAAAGATACTAAAAACGGAGAATAGAACTCCAACACATAACTAACTAGTGGTCATAAAGAAAGATAACACAACAGATTACAAAAAGCAATTTTCAAATTTATAGAAGACAAATAGATTAACAGAGTACTATGTATACACACTGAAAAGCTTATTGCATTCTAAAAGCTCTTGCTGGCAACATTTTCAAATTAAGATGACAGGACAAAAATTCATTACAAATCAAGGCAGGGAGAAAGTGCTATAAAAATATCAAATATCAGAGCGATCTTAATCACTAATTACTAGGAAATTTATGTAGAAATTTTTAAGAGAAATGGCAGAACCAAACAAAAAATTGTTACCTATCAAAATATGGGATACAAATTGTTTTAAAAGAGTGAAAGATTGGAAAATCTACTCAATTAATTTAGAATTCTAGAACAAAACTGTCAAGACAGTATAAGAAAAGTTTAGGCAGTTCATATTGACAGACTAAATATAAAGACAATGACCATGTATAAACTCTGATCTATAACCTGCACTCAGCAGCCCAAGAAATCATTATCTGCAGTAACCAGCCTAGGAAGCATGCCCACTATTACTATATCAGACTTGTAAGACCTCAGACCACTATCTCCAGTCACAATCCAGGAAGCCAAACAATAATGCCTGAAACCATTGACCCCAAATGGCCAGGACATGATTAAATAAGCAACAGTTTCACAAACTTTTGTCCCCACTTCCACTTCCAGCTTAGGGGCAGAGAAAGCCAAATGTGCACTCTTAACCAATCACATAGGGTGCCCTTCTTCTGGTAAGCCTGCCCACAGCCTCCCTGTGCCAACACTTCCATGTAGGCCATACCTGAACCCTTCTCTGAACCCTTCTCTTTTTTTCTGCTACAAAGCTTTCCCTCTGGAGGTGCACTGGTGGCTCAGCTGGTTAAGCTTCTGACTCTTGATTTCAGCCCTGGTCATGATCTCAGGGTCATGAGATTGGGCTCCAAGCTGGTTGTGGAGCTTGTTCAAGATTCTCCCCGTCTCCCTTTGCTCCTCTCCCCCACTCACACTCTTTCTCAAAAAGATAAATTAAATTTAAAAAAGCTTTCCCACTGTTCTGCTTGCCTTTATATGTCTTCAAATACAAGTACTGGTGTCTGACTCCTTTGCTAGAACAAGCTCTGAATAAACAGCCTTAACTTGTTCTCATTTGGTTGGTTTTCATTTATTTCTATAATATTTCTGAATATAGATTTATAATTACAGTCAGTCTTAAAAAGCTGAATGTGGTAGGGTATAATCACAACATATGATGAGAAAGTAGGATTTATTCATAGTGTCAGGATCATTTAATATCAAGCCAACTGAAAGAACGTACGTTTGGAATACACATAAAAATTTAAAAAAAATAGAGCACTCAGTGGAACAATGAGCAATGTCTATGAAAGACAAATCATAAATAAGGAAATCCAGAAGCTCAGTAAACATGTAAAGATTTTAAGGAAGCTAGCAATAAGATAGGTAAAAATTTAAAATACAGGACGATGAGATCATTTTATTAGTATAAACCACATTATTCGTATAAGCCAAGAATTAAAAAGTCTGAAAATTATGTAGTGCTGGTGAGACTATGGAACAGTGGAAACCTTAATTCTTTACTTGTGGGCATATATAGTAGTAAAATTACTTTAAGGAGCAATTTAGTAATATCCAGTAAATTTTAAAATATTTTAACACTATAATCCTATACTGTTCGATGTGGCTAGCTACTGAGTACATGAAATGTGACTAGTCTGAGTTTTCATGTGCTGTTAAGTGTTAAATTCAACAGATTTGAAAGACAGATATATATGTGTATGCACACACATTTATATACTTCACAGTAATATCTATCATATTAATTTAAGGTTTATCAACTTTGACACTATTAACATTTTAGACTGGGTTAATTCTTTGTCAGAGGTTATCCTTGCATTGTATGATTTTTAGCTGCATCCCTGGCCTCTACATAGTCATGACCTAGAACCCTTAAAACATCCCCCCAGTTATGACAATCAAAAATGTCTGCAGAGACATCAGGTGGCTAAGTCAGTTAAGCATCTGACTCTTGATTTCAGCTCAGGTCATGATTTCAGGGTTGTGGGATGGAGTCCATCCTGGGGTTTTGGGCTCAGAACGGAGTCTGCTGGAGATTCTCTCTCCCTCTTCCTCTGCCCTCAGAGGCAAATCAATCCTGGTTGAGAACAAGTCTTAATTACATGCTGAAATGGTAAACTTTTAGATATATGGTATTAAATAAAATATACTATCAAAATGAATTTTACCTATTTCTTTTTACTTTCTAATGTAGTTACAAGAAAATTTAAAATTATATATGACTCACCTTATGTCTTTATTGGACAGCAATTATCAATTCCATTCTAAGACATTCACATAGTGTTTCCCAAATGCTTAATGTACATAAAACTTATTTGAGAACCTTACAGAATTCAAATTATGATTTAGTGTAGTTGAGATGGGATGAGATTTTGCATTCCTAACAAAAACAAAGGTTACACTGATGCTGCAAATCTCTGGATCAAATATTTCATGGCATGACTCTTCAAAATTTCTACAAGGCAAAATAGAACAGGAAAAAGAATATGCATGGTAACTATAGTTAATAATACCGTATGACATATTTGAAAGTTGCTAAAAGAATAAATCTTAAAAATCTTCATCACAAGAAAGAAAAATTTTGTAACTATGTATAGGACAGATGTTAACTAGACTTACTGCAGCGGTAATCTTGCAACATGTACAAATATTGAATCATTATGTTGTATATCTTAAACTAATACATTATACATCAATTATACCTCTGTTAAATTTTTTAAGCAACGTCAATGCATATATGTGCACTGATTGAACACACAGTGCACACATTTTAGTGTGATAATAAAAATGTAAATTAACTATTCAATTAAAATAATAAAAATATATTTTATATATAAATAAATATATAAATAAATTGTAATAAATTCACACTATGCAGTTATACAACATATATTTATATATGTGTGTGTATAATATACATGTATGTATACACACACACACAAAGCACTGGAAATGAAATGACCTATCTATAAAGTATTATAGAATAAATCTTAAAAATATACTCCAGATCAAAAACTACACATTTCAAAATGTTAAATATATTGTGATAAAACATAAACAAAGCTTTAAAACATCCAGAAAAATAGATCTTTATGGTTCTATAAATACTTAAGAAATTTCTAAAAGTAGACAAGTGACTTACAGCAAATTAATAATAGTGATTACTCCTGGGGAGTATAAGATAGGATTGAGATCCTGGCTCAAAGGGTTAGCATTAATATCAAAATGTTTTGCTTTTTTAACATATGAAGTAAATGTAACCAAAGAAGATTTGATAAAGCTGGGTAGTAGTTAAAAACTTTCACCAACATACTTTCTCTATAGGTTTGAAATATTTCATAATTAAAAATAAACAGATGCATAAATAATAAAAGAATGGTGGGAAAAGCCTGGCAATGAATATTGAAATAGAAAATATGGATTTTTAAAAATATTTAATGGACCTTAAAACTTAGTGGAAATTTATTGCTCCTGAAAAAACTACGTACCTCACAGAAATGTGTATTTCTTGTGAACTTGCAATGCCACAAATGATACCAATAGGTGGACAAGAGTACAATAACAAAATTGTGTGCTACATACTTCATCTAAAGTAGAGAAGATGAAGCAAGTTTTATTTTTCATTTTTAAAACATTTGTTTTAAGTTGATTATAAAAGGAATTCATATTCATTAAAGACTTTGAAAAGATTATAAATCTGCTCATTTCCTAAACATTCTACTACAACTATTTCCTAGTAATAATCACTTCATCATTTTGGTGTTTACTTTGTCACTCCATCTTTCTCATATATATGAAATAGATTTTGAAAAAATAAGAAGACATATATATAACACATATGCATCATTTCAATGTTTTACAAGGTGGAATCATATATAAATGCATGTGATGTCTTATAACCCAAGTATATTTTCACTTAAAACAAATAAAAAATGTTATATTCTCTCTTTTCATTGGTTTTTCATTGAAAAGGTCCTGTTTAAAATTAAAATACAGTAGTTTAGTATCTCCTCTTTGTTCACCTTTATTCTTCCAACCCATGCTCAGGATCACGATCAATGCCTTAAGGGTTCTCAACAAGATATTTTCCTAAAGAAACTAGTTCTATTCCTGAAACAAATGTAGATGCAATATTAGAAATAACAATTTTTTCACTAGGAAAAATATCACATGTATGAATCATAATGTATTTAAACACTTCTATAAGTGAACATCTAGATTTTTTCCCAATCCCTCTCTATTATAAAGAAACTCAAAGCTTACTTGTTTCTATGACTCTATGTAGTCACGATGCTTTCTTTAGAATAATTTTGAATAAAGATGATCACAGGGCAGAGAGCTATGTATATTATTCTTCCCAAGAGTTACAAATATTATTAAGGTTTTGATATTATTGTCAAGTTATCATCCAGATGTGTCATTCCACTTTACATCAGTTGTGAGACAACTCATAGGATCCACTTTCTACCTCTCAGCTATACTATGATTTGTTCTCATGTCTAGCTCCTTCAATTTAAGGAGAAAAGCATTTACGAGATGCAATTAATATCTTTTTCTATTACTTTTCAGATAATCTTTTTTCAAACCTAGTGAATTTTGAGACTTACGTTTTTGAAATCTAGTCTCATCTATACAAGATCTAGCAGAAATTTCTTGGCCTTTGTAGCATGACACATGTTATTCCTTATTTTAAAATTTCATTGGTGTCTTAATAGGAAATGGGGAGAAAGAGGGTTGGATAACCACTGTTTATGCATTTTCACCATAAGTTCAATGCAATTTTATTTTCATATTAGAAAATACTGATTAAAGAATTCTTTTGAAGAAATCTTGAAAGTAGACATTGTTATAATTAAGAACAAGACAAATAACTGCCAATACATTAGAAAAGTTAAAAGCAACTAAATCATATCCCAAAAAAGAAAAAAAAGTGAAAAGAAACAATAAAGTATATAGTTTAGGGGTGCCTGGGTGGCTCAGTTGGTTGGGCGACTGCCTTTGGCTCATGTCATGATCCTGGAGTCCCAGGATCAAGTCCCACATCGGGATCCCAGCTCCATGGGGAGTCTGCTTCTCCCTCTGACCTTCTCCCTTCTCATGCTCTTGCTTACTCTCTCTCCCTTTCTCAAATAAATAAATAAAATCTTTTTTTTAAAAAAAAGTATATAGTTTAGAATATAAGCTGAGAGTTAGAAAATTAAACAGTAAATTATATCAATAAATAAAAGTCAACTGAACTCCTTAGTTTAACTTAATTCCATATATATTTATTGAATATGTAATATGTGCCAGGTACCACATCTTAAGGAGTTAGTGGTAAACAAGATTGACACAGGACCTCCACTCCTGAAGTTTATAGTCTAGTGGAGAGCATATTAAAGAAGTAATTACAAAGTGACATGTGTCACCAAAAGAGAAGTTCAGGATGAATGAAGCACATGTCAAGGGTTTTCTAAATGGGTTGGAGAAAGCCATGAACACATTATCACACACATAGATTTTTCCTCAGCATCAGTGATCAGTTATACATCAGCCAACATCACATTTAATACTGAAATACTAGAAAGAAGCACTGTTAACATTAGAAATGAGACAAGGATGACTGCTGTCATCAATAACAGTTTTATACATGTTCTCTCCAAGATAAAAGGTACAAAGAACAATTCAGTTTTAACAGAAAGAAGCAAACTGATGAAATGTTACTTATTTCAGAGAATTAAAAGAAGATGAAGATCTTCAATGGCATTATTCAATATCAACACTGTTTTAAGGCATGCTTTCTTTGCCAAGGACTAGGTTTAAAAAAAAAAAAGCATAGTGAGCAGTTTTCAGTATAGTGAGTAAAAACAGACAAGGACTGATTATTTTGTAATGGGCTAAGAGCAGTACAAAGAGTTAACACAGTTTTAAGATAATAGGAGAGCCAACTAACCACTTCATAAATGCACCAGGAAAATGCTTTCCAGAGATTTCAAGACAAAACAGAGCCCTGTAGGATAAAAAGGTATAGATGGGAAGGTATTTCTGGAGAGCAAAATTTTCTATTTAAAGTGTAAGATGTGAGGCCAGAAAAATAAAAGCAAAAAAAAAAAACTATTGGGAATATATCAAATAAAAAGTTTCTGCACGGTGAGTGAAAAAAAATCAACAAAATTAAAAGGTAACCTACTGAATAGGAGAGGATATTTGCAAATGACATTTCTGATAAAGGGTTAGTATCCAAAATATAAAACAACTGATTCAACTCAATATCCAAAAAACAGTTCAATGGAAAAATGGACAGAAGACACGAACAGACATTTCTCCAAAGAAGATCTACAACTGGCCAACAGATACATGAAAAGATGCTCAACATTACTCATCAGAGAAATGCAAATTAAAACTATAATGAGATCACCTCACACCTCTCAGAATGGCTAAAATAGAAAACATAAGAAACAACGAGTGCTGGCAAGGATGTGGAAAAGGGGAACTCTGGTGCACTATTGGTGGGAATCCAAACTGGTGCAACCATTGTAGAAAACACTATGGAAGTTCCTCAAAAAATTAAAAATTGAACTACACTATGGTCCAGTAATCACACTACTGAGTATTTACCTAAAAAATACAAAAACACTGATTCAAAGGAAGAAATGCATCCCCATGTTTACTGCAGCACTATTTGCAATAGCAAAAATATGGAAGCAACCAAAGTGTCCATCAACAGATGAATGCATAAGATGTGGTATATATGTAAATGGAATATTATTCAGCCATAAAAAGACTGAATTCTTGCCCTTTGCAACAACATGGATAGAGCTAGAGAATTTAATGCTAAGTGAAATAAGTCAGTGAGAGAAAGGCAAATACCATATGATCTCACTCATATGTGGAATTTAAGATACAAAACAAATAAGCAAAGGAAAAGAAAAATAGAGAGAGACAAACCAAGAAACAGACTCTTAACTATAGAGAACACACTGATGGTTACCAGAGAGTGAGTGGGGGGATGAAGGAAATAGGGGATGGGGATTAGAGAGTACACAACATAATGAAAAAAAAAAACTAGAATAAAATGATAAATAAAAAAAGTGTAGGATATAACAGAGACCTTGGCACATTCTGTGCATTTTAAAGCAATTAGTATAGCTGTAGCATCCAGGAGGAAACTGGAGAAGAACACGAAATAAGTTTTGAGAGACTATCATACTTCAATTATAAAAGAAATTTAGACTTTACCAAGAAAACATTGGGCAATGATGAAAGGATTATAAGCAATGGAATGGCATTATCAAATTTGTGTCTTACAAATGTATTCAAAAGTTAGAAGTGCACGTTTAGGAATTACTGCAGTAATCCAGGTGATAAACAGTTGTGATCACAACTAGGATAGGGGTTGGGGTTGGAGGAAAAAAGCTGGATTCTAGGGGTAAAGAGACCATAGAACTCACAGACCTATGAGAGGGGCAGGCAATAAAAAAACATCAACAAAAAAAAGTCAAACATGACTCCATGATGAATGGTGGTACACTCATTGAAATAGGAACACTAGAGGCAAGGAACTGTAAATGTAATGATCCAAATTGTAAATGTAAAGATAATAATTCTGGTTTCATCATGTTGAGTTTGAGATGCCTGTGCAATGTTCCAATTGGAACTGTCCAGTATAGAGTCAGAAAGATATTGGCAGAGCAGAATTTTAAGTCATCAGTGCATGCAAGAGATACTAATTCTAGTCCCTGAGAATTGATATGAACACTTAAGGTGAGTAGATAAAACAATCCTTCTCTTCCCACTACCAGTAGACCCAGTGGAACAAAAACATTTTTGAAACATTTTTATTAACCCATTTTGGATGTATAGATAGAAGTGATGAACAGGTAACTTCAGAGCCTATAATTTAAATACTGGCACAGAGCCTATAAATACTGGCACAGACAATATGTGGAATTATTTGTACTAATTAGCTCTTCTCTCCTGAGACTTGTTAACTAAGGGTGAATAAATCACTGGATTTCAGAGTGTGAGATATTAGCATAGGAGGATTTTCCCTAGGAACACAGGACTAGAAAGAGATTCACATAACTAGAAAAAAGATTCCTCTCTATATACATTCTTACCTGTTGAACATGATCTGAATTTTCTTTAGAGATAGGGAAACATTAGCATGAATTGGTTAAGGATACTGTCATTATCACGTTTTATGAGGAAGGAGAATAACAATGAGCTAGATACTGTTCAGGAAAAGATAGATGAGGTGTTGCTGATTTATGGCCGATTATGATTAATTCATGTAACAATGATTATACATGGCTACTATAAGCCAGGCATTTGGTTAAAGACCTGGGATTTTTTGCCATCTAGGAGATCATAGTCTATTAACTAGAAGATAGACTTAAGAGTATTAGTTCCCCTTAACTAGGTGCTTCATCAGCTAAAATATACAGTCACACTTGGTTATTACTAAGAATTTTAATAAGCATGATAGGAAATCAATCTCTAGTTTCAAAGAACTAAGAGGTCAATTGCTTTCAAAGAAACAAAAAGTTAATTTAATCAATATTTCTCTCATTTTGAAACTGTCTGGAAAAATTTGAACAGTATCTTTGGCCCCTTTGGCCTTTTTACTGTGGTGCTATTCCTCATAGGCCTTGTTTTGGGAGGTCGTGATTGACTTTGTTGTGGTTTTCTAGGAAGTGGCTGGTGATTTTTATTACATATAAACTCAAGCCAGGAGACCCCTGGAGGCAACCGGTGGTAACTAAGTACCTTAGTGAATACACAACCTGAGAGAGTAGATGTGGTAGACTCTTTGGAAGGAGGGGGTAAGGAAGGTGGGGTTGAAGAGGAAGAGGAGGAAGAAGATGATGAAGAGGTGGAGGAGGAGGAGGATGTAGAGGAGGAAGAGGATTGAAGCAAGGACTGTGGCTGAAAATTATTACTTTTCTTAACATAAAGCAGCCAGTCAATAGCCTGGGGTTGTCGGCTTACAACTTTGTTTTCAGGGGCTACTGTCAGCCATTCGTTATTTAGCTCCTGTGTGATTTCAGGTTCAGATGGAGAGAAAATTTTTATCTTCTCCATTCCTTCAAGGTTGTCTTCAGGGGCTTCATCAGGCTGATTTTCTTTCACAGGGGATGGGAGACAAGATGAAAGAGAAGTCTCTGGTAGGGAAAGGAGAAAAACTAATTTCACTTCCATTTCTCCCTTAGAACCAAGTTCAGGTGTTGGTATGACAAACAGCGTTGCACGGCGAGGATCCTTCCTTCCTGTAAGATGGTTACACTGAGATTTTATGCAGGAAGCACAAGCTAAACAAACCACATAATTTGATGAAAGGCGGGGACCAGGATGAGGATTTGGCCTTCCTCTCATCCTTCGAAAGAGAATCTGCCTACAGAGATCCCTCTGGATTCTGGTCCTGGAAAGAGAATTGACAATTTTATTTAGGACATCATCAGGGACAGTTCCACCTTTAACAATGCAGGGAGAAATATAATTTAAACTCCATGGAATTTCTTTATTTGATTCTGTCTTTGCACAAAGATCAAAACTGCTTTTACTCTGGAATCTGGAGCCCAATGTTGAAGCAGCTATATTTCTGATAAAGTGTTTGGAGCTTGATAATGATGGACCTGAGACATTTGGTTTAGAATAAGGTGAAGATAAATCTGTGGCTTTCTGTTTGTCATTTGGTGAAGAGGCAGTCTGAAACTTGGAGTGACAAACTGGTGAGCTCAAAGTCCTGAAGTCATGATTAAGTGTAAGCACCGTCTGAGATTTGGGTGAGAACAATGGCAAACTCTGAGCCTGGTGGACAGAATGTACTGAAGGTGATTTCTTTGGTTTTGAGTGGGACAATGGTAAGCTCAGAACACAGGAACTAGAATTCAATGTAGGTGCTGTCTGAGGTCTAGAGTCAGGTAATGGTGAGCTCAGAGCCATTTGATTGGATTCCAATGAACATGATGACTGAAGCAAGTCATTTATTTGAGAAGTAGAGTTGAGTGATGGTGAGCTCAAAGATCTTTGATTGTGCTCTAACAAAGATGTCCAAAGGCTATCTAATGAAGATGCTTTCTGAGGCTTGGATTGTGGTGATGTTGAGCTAAGCACTCTTTGATTAGATCCCAAAGATGATGATGTCCTGAGGATGTCTAGAGAAGGTGTTTCTTGATGTTTAGAGGGTAATAATGAAGTTGAGACTCTTTGATTAGACTTCTGTGAAGGTGATGTCCAGCAAAATTCTGGTGAAGATGTAGTCTGAGGTTTGGAGAGGGGTAATTGTGAGCTCAAATTTGTTTGGCTGGACTCCAGCAATAAAGATGTCTTATTAAGGTCAAGTGAAGATGTTGTCTGAGGTTTATGGTGTATCACAGGTGAGCTCAAGGCTCTCTGATTAGGCCACAGTGAAGTTCTCTGGTGGAGGTCTAGTGAAGTTGTGCCCTGATGTTTGGACAGTGATACTGGTGCTTTCGGAGCCTTGTTACAGAAGCCCTGTGAAATTGTGTCCTGAGACTTAGCAGATGACAATACTGAGCAGCTCTGCACCATCTGCTTAGAGCTAACTGGAAGTACTACAAGGTGATTACTATGAAACTGTACTCTGACCACAGGCTGGTTATTGGATTGATTTAGTTTTTCACTTGTGTACTGATGTGTTAATGAATTGGCTGTGGCCAGTTGGTAAGAGTGTTCTAATGGCACAAAGTGTTGATCATAATATGCCAATGGTACCATCTTGTGCTAGTGGTAGAGGTCTTTTTGAAAGCAGCTGGCTTGTGGGATATTTGCAAGTCTTTTAGATGGATTCATTGGATAATGAATATTTTAAAATAAATAGTCCTTGGTTGTTTCTAACTTCTATCTTGTTTCCTCACTGTTAATTCCCAAATATTATAGAGTGCTTCAACATTCAGAGATAGATGAAGTTGGAAAAACTATCACCATTTGAGATTCTCCGCTATCTTCTCTTTCATTTCCTAGAGGTTTTTTTTTCTTCTTCTTCTTCTTGAGGAAATAATGCCTGTTAATAAAATATTGAAGAGAGTTCAGAAGAGATCCTGATAGGGATATTAATTTTCTCAATCTGTTATAGTGACTAGGGCATGGGCTTTATGTTAAACCCAAGCCATTTACTCTGTGTGTAACTTTATTTTTTAAAGATTTTATTTATTTATTTGAAAGAGGGAGAGTGAGTGACAAAGAGAGCATGAGCAGGGGGAGAAACATACTCCCCTGTTCAGCAGGGGGCCCAATGCGGGACTCAATCTCAGGCCCCTGGGATCATAATATGAGCTGAAGGCAGACACTTAACCAACTGAGCCATTCAGGTGCCCCTGTGTGTAACTTTTGAATCAAGCTTTCTAAACCCCATTTATCTATCCATGAAATAGATAAATATTTAACTTATTGAGCTAAAAAATAACTAAAATACAAAATTAAAACATTGCCCAGGATATAATAAAATGTAATAGTCATTTCTGATACTCTTTTAAAACAGCTTTAGTGAAACAAAACAAACAAACAAAAAAACTATGGTAAGTTTTTTGAATGAAATAAGAGAATCTTAGAGAAAAGTAAAAAGGGAGTTCTTCTGAAATGTTGGTTTTCAATTTAGATTCAATTACCTATCATGATTTTTAGCTTATTTACAAAAGTGCAAAATTCTCATTGAAAGTCTCTTGTTCTTATTTGTCACCATTGTAGCTTTTGAAACTGTGGCAACTACCTTTTAAAACTAATGTCTTTGGTCATGTGCCTTATTTCTTTCTCTTTTTTTTTTAATTTTATTTTTATTCTTTGCCCAAGGGGTACAGGTCTGTGAATCATCAGGCTTACATCTTTCACAGCATTCACCAAAGCACAAACCCTCCCCAATGTCCATAACCCATCCACCCTATCCCTACCCTCCCACCCCCCAGTAACCCTCAGTTTGTTTTGTGAGATTAGGAATCTCTTATGGTTTGTGTCCTTCCCCATCGATGTGGTATATATATACAATGGAATACTATGCACCTTATTTCCTTCTATTCTGGTTCTCTCTATTCATTCTCTCATTTCTCTCTAGGCCTTCACTAATTTCTTTTCCTCTCAGTGTAGTCCTCCTCAGTGTTACATCACCAGTTCCCTTCTCTTTTTATTTTATTCCTATGTAATCACACTAGTTATGTTTAGGATTTACAAATGAACTAGAGAAAGAAGCCTCACAAACAGAAACATATAGCGGGCCAAAAGTGATACAAGCTCAGAAAAGATAGATGTGCTACTTTTTAAAAGACAACACATTTGGGGCACCTGTGTGGCTCAGTTGGTTAAGTGTCTGCCTTCAGCTCAGGTCATGATTCTGGGGTCCCGGGATCGAGCGGCACATCAGGCTTCCTGCTCAGTAGGGAGTCTGCTTCTCCCTCTCACTCTCTGTCTCTCAAATAAGTAAATAAAAATCTTTTAAAAAAAAAAGACAACACATAATATAACATGACATTATTTTAGTGCATTTTCATGGCCTGGGGTTTGTTCTTCTGGTTTTTAGGCTAAGTCACATGATATGACAAAAAACTGAGAGTGATTGCAACAGACCTTGGGATCAGCCAATTAACTCATTGGTCCTAAGGCCCTTGAAGATGGGAGCTGTCAATTTTGGTTTTATAATCCTTCCTATGCTTCCATGACTTACCAACCAAATTTTTGATGGACAAATTTATTTTTCATCTATGCCAGCTTATCCAATTTGTTAACTATCAATTCTATTACTACTAGAAGTTCTTCCCTTATGTCAAGGTATCTTTTCACATATATAACCTATTTAAAAATATATCTTATCTATATATTAATTCATTTGTTTTCAAGTCTCTTTTGCTTGTTTGTTTTGTTTGTTTGTTTTGTTTGCTTTGTTTTCAAGTCTTGAGTCATTCTTTGTGGAATTCTCCAAGTACTAACAAAATTATTTACACGTCAGTGAGTTCCTAATCTTTTGTCTCTAGTAATAGTTTTCTTTAGTTTCAAAATTGTATTTCCAACTATCAGCAGATTTCTCTATCCCAAAGTCCCAAAGACAATTCAAATATGAAATGCATAAAACTCAATAAAGTTATTTCTTCTTCTAGAGAAATCTTTTTCTGTAGCTTTTATCTCAGTGAGAAAAGCTTAGTTATTTAATTCAGAATTTTTGATATCATCCTGGAGAGCTTCAACCTCTAAAACCATTTAGATACCAATACTATCTGATTTTACCTCTTCCACATCTTAATTTACCTTTTCCTATCCAATGCCACTACTTCAGTTTATACTGTAACCATATCCTCATGTAGACAAATATATAATCAAGTTAACATCTATATCTTTCCCTCGTGACCTCACTCCCTCTCTTCCATCTCCTTTTCCAGACATTCTTGCTGGTGAGACACAGCTGCTGCTCACCCAAGGAATTCTTTCATTTTGCTTATGTATGCATGAGTAGTAAGCACTGAAGTAATTTTTGATTGCTGGATTTTGTGTGATGTGATTCAACACCCAATTTTTTAAAGAGGGAGAAAAGATACACTCCACCGTGTACTGTCTGGCACCCTAAAAAGCTTCAGTATGGTAATACAGAATAACTTCATGACCTTAAGGTATGCAAAGATTTCTTAGACAGAATTTAATAAGCATTAAAAATTGATAAATTAAAACCAAGAACCCACAATCATCAAAATACACCATATTTAGAAGGAGTGAAGGCAAATCGAAGAATGTGAAAATATAGTGACAATACATAATCTGAAAAAATATGGATATGGATACTATCATGGAAATATTACATATATAGCCTCTGCATGTTGCTTAGGAAAAAAAAAGCAATTGGAATCATGGCAAAATACAAGCACTTCACAAATAAGGATATCCAAATGCTGGCATGTATATGAAAAAAAGCTCAGCCTCATTAGAAACCCATGAAATGCATATTTAAAACACAGAGGTATTATAATACATTATCAGAATATGATTAAAGCAAAATAAAATAAAATGAAATAAAAACAAAGCCAAGAATTGGTGACTATGTAAATTAATTAGCATATTATACAAACACACACACACACACATTATATTTCATGCCCAGGTATAATCCAACAGGCATGTAATAAATGAATATTTGCACCAATACAAGCACTAGGATGTTCAGTGGAACATTATTCATAATAGCTCCAAACTCGAATTAACTGTCAATTAATAGGATATATAAATAAGTTATGATATATTCATTCAATGAAATACCAAACAAATTAATGAAACTAACAAAAATCTAGCACCATGCAACTACATGGATGAATCTCACATACAAAATGTTGAAAGAAAGTAATAATATGCACAAAAAATACTTCATAATTTTACATATAAAGTATAAAATAAGGTCATACTATGATCTTAAAAGTCAAGCTAATACACTTGGGGAGACAGAGATTAGGAGGAAACAAAAACTTCTAGGGTGGTGGTAATATTCTGTTTCCTGACCTGGAAGATGATTGTATGGGTGAACTCATTTTGTGATAATTGAGCTCTAACACTTATACTATATATATTTTTGTATGTTTCTTAACTTCAATAAAAAGTTAAAGAATACAGAACTTGATGTTAATATGAAAAGACATATCTGAAACAAAATTGCACTGAAAGGTGAAACATTAAAGGATGAAGCAAGATCTGGCACACAGATGTAATGAAAACTTAAAAAAAAAAAAGGAGGAATGTAATATGGAAATCTTACTATCATATGTAGAGGAATAAAGAAATTCAAAACAAATGGAACTAACAAAAATCTATTTAATACAAGAAACAGAGAAAAATAACATTTCTGAATCTTTTCCAATTTCAGACTTAAACTCAAACAAATGGCACTCCCATTTCAAAGAATGTGTTTTGCTAAAGCATGTAAATATTATAAGTACTCAAGAAGTGGTGGAATTTGAATGAAGCTATAACTACAGAAGAAAATGAATACCACTTAAGAAAAAAAAATTAACTCACATATAGTCTTTGTGCCCAAATTCTCTTTAAAGATAAATTCTTTCAAACTTGAAGTTACATACTTATATAAACCTTTTCAGAATATGATAAATATAGAAAGAGCCTAAATTTGTTCTATGAAGCTGCTGTAAATGATTCTGATATTAAACCATGACAAAAATAGTTCAAAGGAAAATAATAAAATGACACATTTCATATGTAAAATTCCTAAAGAGAATAAAACATTTAACACTATAATAAAAAAACAATCGACTATCACTAACTTGATTTTATTCACACAATGTAATGATTTATTAGTAAACATTATAATTTGTCATGTTCATAATTCAGAATAAATCCTAATAGATGCTCAAAAAAGTCACTTTATAAAATCCAACATCCACTCCTCATAAAGCCCAATAAACTACTAGGAAAAAAAACTAGTTATTTAATGAAAACAATCTTCAATCTTAAAGTAAAATGAAATCGTTCAGTTGGTATTGAAACATGAGCTAATCACGTCATAGGCTGATAACAGACAAGCATATGCATCATGTAGTCACTACCACAATTTAACATTGTTTGGGAAGATCTGGCTAATGTAATAATGAAGAAAACAGGAAAAAAAGAAATATAACTATTGAAAAGGCAGAAATTAAATTATCTCCCTAGGTATACTGTGTGATTAAAAACCCAATTTAGACTAAAGAAAACCTGATAGAATCAATAATATATTAAAATTCAGAAAGTTCAGTGAAACCACTTTACTACATCAATATATATGAATCAAGAATTTTACTAAATATCAACATTTAGGAGGTTATATGATCACTACAGATACTTTATGTATAATTTGCTCTAACATTTCAATAAAAATATAAACATTCTATTATAAAAAAGAGTAACTACTTGAAAATTTTACAAAAAAGAAATACAAATGCCTAGTAGTCAAAGAAATCCAACAATTTACTGTGTCTGTTGCTTTTGTATCTTTCAATTCTTTTTCCAATGCAGAGATGTTTCTTGCTCCTTCATTCTACTTCCTTTTCCAAAACATATTTCTAATAAACAGAAAAATTATAATTGGAAATTGCAGTAGGTTTTTTTTTTTAAAGATTTTATTTATTTATTTGACACAGAGAGAGGGATTACAAGTAGGCAGAGAGGCAGGCAGAGAGAGAGTAGAGAGGAGGAAGCAGGCTCTCTGCCGAGCAGAGAGCCCGATGTGGGCCTTGATCCCAGGACCCTGGGATCATGACCTGAGCCGAAGGCAGAGGCTTTAACCCACTGAGCCACCCAGGCGCCCGATTTTTTGTTAATGGAAAAAAATAAGCAGGAAATCAGTAAGATTTTGTACTTAAGATTTAAAAATCACTATCAATTAATTTGACCTAATTGATATTCATAGAATATTTCACTCCAAATGCATCTACTCAAGCACACATGAAATATTCACCAAAACATTATACACCATACAACAAATTTCAATAAATTCAAATGGGTTTGAATCATACAGAATAGGTTCTTGGATTTGACAGTGAAATTAATTATAAATCAGTAACAAAAATATCTGAAAATGTAACCAAACATTTAGTATAAAATAATACACTTCTAAATAACCCATGGATCAAAGATGACCAAAAAAAGGAATTGCTTTGCAGTAAATGAAAATAAAAGTAGAATGTATAAAAATGTGTAGGATACTGCTAAAGCAGAACTTAGGAGGGAGGGGGGCGATATCTGGAGCATTAAATATCTGTATTAGAAAAGAAGAAAACTTCCAAACCAAGGACATTAGTTTGCTTGTTAAGCAAGGACAAAAATAACACATTAAGCCAAAATGAAGTAGAAAAAAATGATAGAGATTAGAAAGAAAATTAATAATACAGAAACCAGAAAATCAAGCATGTCAAAATCTGATTGAGATCGATAAAACTGAAAACATTTAGTCAGACATATCCAGAAGAAAACAAAGAAAAAGAGAGAAATATATTAAAAATATCAGGAACGAAAGAGATGGTATTACTACCAACTCCATAGATACTGAAAAGTAAGGTCATACTATGAATATTATGCCAATATATTAGACAACTCAGATGAAAGAGACACAATTCTTGAAAGACACAAACTGCCAAAGCTTACTCAAAAATAAATTTTAAAACTACAGATCTGTGGTATCTGAGTGGCTCAGTCTGTTAAACGTCTGCCTTTGGCTGGGGTCATGATCACAGGGTCCTGGGATCAAGCCCTGCATCAGACTTCCTGCTCAGCAGTAAGCCTGCTTCTCCCTTTCCCACTCCACCTGCTTGTGTTCCCTCTCTCCCTCTCTCTTTCTCTCTGTCAAATAAATTAATAGGTAAATACAAATCATTTTAAAAACTAAATAAAACCTACAGATCTCTGGGGGTGCCTGGGTGGGTCAATCAGTTAAGTGGCTGCCTTCAGCTCAGGTCATGATCTTAAGGTCCTGGGATCGCTTCCACATCAGGCTCCCCACTGAGAGAGGAGCCTGCTTCTCCCTCTCTCTCTGCCTTTCTCCCTGCTTCTGCTCTGTCACTCTTTCAAATAAATAAATGAAATCTTTAAAAAAAATTCAGATCTCTATATCTATTAAATAAATTGAATTTGAGTGTAAAACCTTCCCACAAAGAGGGGCACCTGGGTGGCTTAGTTGTTTATGCATCTGACTCTTGGTTTCAGCTCAGGTCATGATCTCAGGGTCATGAGGTCGAGCCCTGTGTCAGGCTCCATGCTGGTTGTGGGGCTTGCTTGGGATTCTCTCTCTCTCTCTCCACCTCTGCCCCTCCCCCCAAAACAAAACCAAAACCAAAACCAAAAAAAAAAACCTTCCCACAAAGAAAACCCAGACTCTGATGGCTTCATTGGTGCACTGTACCAAATATTTAAGGTAAAACAATATCAATTCTTCACATAATCTTCTAGAATATTAAAAGGAAGAATTTCTTCATAACTTAGCCTATGAGTCAAGTGTTATATTGATACCAAAACCAAACAAAAGCATTACTAGATTAAAATATACAAACAAATAAACCTAAAGACCTATTTCCTTAGATAAATGCATAAATCCCAAAGTTCTAGCAAGTCAAATCCAACAATATATAAAAATGATAAAACACTTTCCCCAATCCATGAACCCAATCTTAATCATGAGAAAATGTCAGACAGGCCCAAATTAAGAAAAATTCTATAAAACACGTCATCAATACTCCTTAAAAGTGTCAGTCACAAAAAATAAGGTAAGATAGAGAAGTTGTCACAGGTTAGAAAAAATCTAAGCATAACTAAATGCAATGTGGTATCTTGGATTAGGTCCTGGATCAGCAAAAAAGACATTAATGGAAAAATTGGTGAAATTCTATTAAAATCTGTAATTTAGTTAATAGCATTTTGCCAATGTTAATATCTTTGGTAACTATACAATGGTTGTGTAAGATATTAACATTAGAAAAATCTGGGTGAAGAGTTGGAATGCAAAGAAGCTAGAATAGACAGACAGCTTTGAAAAAGGAAAATTGGAAGACCAACATTACCTGACTTCAAGACTTAAAAAACAATAGCTGGGGCGCCTGGGTGGCTCAGTTGGTTAAGCATCTGACTCTTGATTTTGGCTCAGGTCATGATCTCAGGGTCATGAGATAGAGCCCTGAGTTTCTGGGCTCTGCACTTGGTAGGGAGTCTGCTTAAGATTCTCTTTCTTCCTCTTCCTATGCCCCTCCCCCTGCTCTTTCTCTCTCACTCGGTCTCATATAAATAGCTAAATCTTAAAAAAAAAAAAAAACAGTCAAAATAGTCTCTATGGACATAAAGTACACAAGTAAATCAATGGAACAAAATAGTTCAGAATTACACCCACACATATATGGATAGCTGAATTTTTTAGAACGTGCAAAAGCAATTTAGTGGTGAATAATCCTTTCAAATGATGCTATAATCATTGGATATACATCTAAAAAATACATGACATTTGACCCATACCTCAAATTATATACAAAAATCAATTCATAATGGCATTACAGATCTAACATAATACCTAAATCTACAAACACTCTGAAAGAAAATGGAGGAGAAAATCTTTTACTTTGAATTGGGTGTAGATTTTTAGATGTGACATCAAAAGCACAACCAATAAAAGAACAAATTAATAAATTGAACTTCACCAAAATTAAAAATTTCTGCTCTTCATAAGCTACTTTGGGGAAATGATTAGAAAAGTTATAAACTTAGGGAAAATATGTGCAAACCATGTATCTGACAAAAGACATGTTATCAAGAGTATATATAGATAACTGTCAGAACACAATAACAGGAGCGCCTGGGTGGCTCAGTCGTTTAGTGTCTGCCTTCAGCTCAGGTCATGATCCCAGGTCTCAGGGTCTTGATCCCATGATCTCAGGACCCATGATCCAGCTCGAGCCCCACATCAGACTCCCTGCTCTGCGGGAAGGCCTGCTTCTCCCTCTTCCACTCCCCCTGCTTGTGTTCCCTTTCTCGCTGTATCTGTCAAATAAATTTTAAAAATATATAACAATGCAAATGATCCAATTAAAAAAATGGACAAAATATTTGGACAGCTCTCTGAAGATGATATATGAGTGGGAAAGAAACACATGAAAAGATACTCAATATCATCAATCATTAGGCAATACAAATTGAAACCACAAGAGATATGATTAAATACCTATTGGAACTGCTAAAATATTTTTAAGTTCACCTACTAAGTGTTGACAAGAATATGGAAGAAATAGAACTCTGATACACTGCTGGTGGGAACAGCCCAAAAAGTTTGGAAAGTAGGTTGACCATTTCTTAGAAAGCTAAATAACAAATGCATCATGTGATCCAACCACTTCACTCCCAGTATTTACCCAAGAGAAAAGAAAGCACACACCCACACAAAGATTTGCAGAAATATGTTCATTGCAGCTTTAGTTTAATAGTCCAAAACTGAAAATAATCCAATGTCCATCAGCAGATGAATGAGTCAATAATTTGCAGTAGTCCCATATAATGGAATACTACTACTACTACTATTAGGAATCCCATCTTCAGCTGAGAATTTAGGAGCAAAATCATTACAAATTGACAGACAAAAAAAAAAAAACCTAATGTAAAACAAGGGGAGTCTCACAAACCAAACTCATTTAGTATCTCTAATGTAAGACCTCTGAAAAAAAGGCAGTACAATGAGGTAAATGCTTTGTGTTCTCAATAAACCATCAAAATAGAAATAGGTACACCCTCCAAAGAAAGCATTCTTCAAAAGAAATCAAAGAGGCCTCTATGAAACCCATACAAAAAAATATAAATGCATAGATTCTTTAAAAATTGGTGAAGAATGGTTTAGCATTTTATATTCAGCATTCTTATTGTACATATAGATTAATTTTCCAGCAATGTCAGAATGAGTTAATAGTCAGAATATGCAATATCTTATTTTTTCTTTTAAATTTTACACTGGAGTAACCTACTATTATTTGTTTTAATCTATCTGTTTGGTTTGTTTAAACAAAATAGTCTCCTGCCTGCCAAACTCAACATCTAAAATACCCTTAGGCCTATATTATTTTTGCAATTCAAAAAATCTGAACTTAGAAAATTTCTTGCAAGTTAATTCTTAATGCACTAGAGTCAAAGTAAGGATTGATCACTCTAAGAGGATAATCCTCTTTTGAGAGCCAAATGCATAAGATGCGCTGGCTCAGGTATACAGACTTCAGAAGAAACCTCTGCAATCCTAGGCTTATCTCTAGCCTGACATGAGTACTTGACATGAATACCTGACATTTCTACTTAGTTAAGCTCCGACATTCAGCTCTCATCTTTTCCCAAATATAAACCCAGGAGAAATCTCTCAGATTCATACTCCAGGGTTACATTTTCTGAATGCTATTATACCTGCATATACACGCATAGTCATCTATATGTATTCCTGATTGTAAATATGCCTCTCCCCAAGAGAAGTTTCATGAAAACTAAAAATATGGCTTTTTCAATGATTCTTGGAAAAGAAACTTGAGCTACTCTCATGCTAGACAATCTTGTAGGCTCTATATTATTTACATTCTCTGTGAGGAAAGTAACACTGAAAAGACTATGTTCTAATACACAGAAAACTAAGTATAATTCCTAGGCTACCATTTCCAGAAAGACCTACAATTCTCTATTCAAAGTAAGAGCATTGAGAAAATTCTGCCTGTTTTCACCTGCAATCAAGTTGTCACCCAAATACAGAGAGCTGTTAGTGGAGTGGACTTTAAGCAACTCTGCCATGAACTCTGGAGAAATCTATCCATCGCCATGCAGCTGTATTCAACATTGTCTCTCCTCTCTGTTCTCTCCTAGACAAGTTTGAGAACCATGAACTTGGTATGTAAAGAGCTAAGTCAGCCCATTCTAGATGCATTTTATATAATATGCTTTGTAAAAACCCATTAATTTTTATGCTTATGATTGTTTTGGTTTTAATTTCAGGAAAATTAATCATTTATATAGTCTTTTTTTCATTTATATATTCTGATGATGAATGTATTATGTATTTATCATTGAAAATTTAGAAAAGAATATGATCGAGAAAATAAAAATCCATAATCCCATTATCCAGAGTTATTATGTGTATATCATTCCCATGTTTCGATAAACCTGCATTTTTATACAAATATGAAGTGCTTAGCATTTTCTTTTTTGTTTGGTTAGTGAAATAACAGATATTTTCATGTCTTTAAATATTCTTCTCAAATATAATTTTAATTTACAACCATAAGTGTATCATTGTATTTCCATTATTTAAAAGCAAGGCTTTGAAGATCATTATCTTAACGAATATTTTTGTACATCTCTGCTTTTAGATCACTTTCTAGAATTAGAAGTTTAGGATAAAATTTTGTATTTTCAGACTTTGAAATATCTTGCTAAATTTTTCTCCAGTAAATTTGTAAAAATAAAAAAATAAAAAAATACAGGGATGCCTGGGTGGCTCAGTGGGTTAAGCAGCTGCCTTCAGCTCGGTTCATGATCCCAGGCTCCTGGGATTGAGTCCCGCATGGGGCTCCGTGCTCAGCAGAGAGCCTGCTCCTCCCTCTGCCTCTGCCTGCCATTCTGCCTGCTTGTGCTGTTTTTCTCTCTCTGACAAATAAATAAGTAAAAAAAATTTTTTTTTAAAGATTTTCTTTATTCATTTGACACAGAGAGAAAGAGATCACAAGTAGGCAGAGAGGCAGGCAGAGAGACAGGGAGAGGAGGAAGCAGGCTCCCTGCCGAGCAGACAGCCTGATGTGGGCCTCGATCCCAGGACCCTGGGACCATGACCTGAGCCGAAGGCAGCGGCTTTAACCCACTGAGGCACCCAGGCGCCCGTAAAAAATCTTTAAAAAAAAATACATTCCCATCAGTAATAGATAAGTGACATTTATCTACTTTATAAACTCTGGCTCTAGAACATTTATTTTTCTCCTTACTGGCCTTTACTCCATGGCCACTTGTTTTAACATCTATATTTTAAATATCAGCTAAATTTTGACTATCTGTATTTCTCTTTTTGTTAAGTCTGTGGTCCCTTTATTTACCCATGATTCAGTGTGTTCACCTTTGTGTTATTGAGTATAAGCGCTCCTTATATATATATGTATATGTATACATGTAGTATATAATAAGTATACATGGTATCTATTGCAACATATTTTAATTAATATATTTATATATAATGTACTATGTCTACTTTTATCACAAATATTGCAAATATTTCCCCTACATTATTTGCTATAAAAATTTATTATATTGTTTCTGATCCACCCAATATGATAATTTCATTCAAGATTTACATTTTATAAGTTTTTACTTGTGACATGTGTGAGAATATAAACAGGAGTTCTGACAGTTATTATATACGACAAATCCACAAGATGTTGAACACTAAAGTTAATAGAGATGTCTTATATGAAATTGATAAATTATAAGGATCATCAAGTTGTTCAACATAAAAGCACAATTTAAAAGTTTTGAGGCTCATTCCATGTTACTTTCAAGTAACAGAAGTATGTGTATTTGTGTGTGTGTGTGTGTGTGTTGTCAAATTGAGAATGTTTTACACTTTCATAGTCATGTTTTTAAGAGATGCGTGAACTTCTCTGTCAGATGGGAAGTCCAGTAAGGCTTCAAAGAAGAAGAGACATATGAATTGGATTTTTGAAAGATCATTTCACCATTGGCAATCAAGGGAAGGTCACAAAATATGAAAAGGCACAAAAATATTAAAGAACTTAAAACATTCAGGGACAGCAAGAAATTCACTGTGGCGCTCCTGGAAAGATGAGGATGGAAGCCAATGAAGAGGGGTCCTGTATGTAGTTCTAAAAAATATACCTCTTATCCTGGGAGTGACTGATGAGCAGAGGAAATAATCAAATAGAAAGTGAGACCATTAAGACGAACATAAATAATTAGACTGTAAACTCTCTAGGTAGGAACCAAGTAGCACAGCGTCTTGCTAACTGGCTACTTGTTGCTAATACAAAGTTTATTGACATCAGTGTGTTTTATTAGAAGGGTATCTATTTTAAAAGTCAATTGTGTAATTTGGTATTAAGTTCATGGCATTATTGGCCTATCAGTTTTATTTTAATACCAATATAGCCTTTGAGATTGAAGTTTTGAGATATGTCTTTAAAGCCAATAAATCATCTGTAAATCAACTGCCCTATAACATAATATTTCTAACAAAATGATTAAATGGGACTACATGTTGGAGTACACTATATTCTCTGGGCTAAAATTTACATAAACATTTCTTCTTTTTTAATGTAGTCATAGTTTAATATTATATTAGACAATCCAAACATCTTGACTACACAAAATATTCAAACTATCAATGATAATGAAACAATGGGTCAAGTTTTCATAAGATCAAACGTTTGTGCAACCAACTTTCTTCCTGGAAATGGTCACTTGGTTTAAAACAGCAGTGACAATATCATAAGGGAAATGTGATATACGGGTCTCTAGAAAGCAGCTGTGCAAACAAAGGGAAGGACCTTATGGAAAACCATGACACATTAAGAGACCTGTTGATTACATTGCATGTCTAATTCAAGATATTTTGCTTATACAAAATCAAGGACATAGCCTCCAATGGATAATTTGGTAGGTTATACATTGCCTTCATATTGCTTGATTTGTGTTTTTCATTTAACAGAACACCCCTTGCTGTCTAAATCTAAAATGATTAGATTTCAGTAATGCAGATTTTGTTTCAAATGTATTTAACTAGTTAACGCATATACATAACATTTCTATATCTTCATGTATTTGACAATAGCTTAATGCTAAGCATTTTAAGATAAGAATGAAATAAGATATTTTAAAATATCATATTTGGCAAATAGCTAGCAATTTAATCTTTTCCAAATTCAAGAGATTAGTTTTCTCATCATGACAACATATCAAAATATAGTTATGATGACAGGTAACATTTAGTACTCTGTAATTTACTGCATATAATCACTCCATAACCTTTTCCTTATTGGAAAATAAGTTTATAGAACTTTTGGAAATAAACTACTATTAATGTCTTCACCTAAATTTTCAGTAGTTTAGGTCATTTTTTAAAAAGTTCTCCATTTAAAAAACAAATCTAATTCTTCTATGCCTTTGATTTTATGATTAAAAGATTTTTGTCTGAGTTCCAGTGCTGTTCTTTTTTCAGTATTTCTTCAAATAATCCCAGAGGAAAACAAACTCATTATAAACAAATATAAAACACCTTTTGATTCACTTATTTACCAAGTTAATATCTTGTTTTAAAATATACAAAAATTCTTCCTATAAGAGACGATCCTGCAATATTTTCTCTTGAAAGCATTATCTGTGACTCTACAAAAGGAATTTTGTTATATATTTTTCCTAAAACATTACATTGAAAGTATAAACAAAAAAATGAAAATTTCTATTTAGACATATCACAAATATCTCAAGTCAAAATGATTCCATTACTCCTTTACTATTTTTCTATTCCTTTATTTCCCAAATATTTCTAGCCATAGAAAACTGGGAATGGCGGGCGCCTGGGTGGCTCAGTGGGTTAAAGCCTCTGCCTTCGGCTCAGGTCATGATCTCAGGATCCTGGGATCGAGGCCCGCATTAGGCTCCCTGCTCAGCAGGGAGCCTGCTTCCTCCTCTCTCTCTCTCTGCCTTCCTCTCTGCCTACTTGTGATCTCTCTCTGTGTGTCAAATAAATAAATAAAATCTTTTTAAAAAAAACTGGGAATGGCAAATGAAGTAATATCAAAATGATTATGGTGAAATTAATAATAGACTGCATTTACTCAATTCTTGCTATATGCATTAACTCTCTTACTGGTCTATAACAACCCTTTTCAGACCATATTAATATTAACTCCATTTTTGTGAAGAACAGTGGCCTGGCCCGGTGTGCCACACACACTAGGTTTGACCTCCTGATTGTTCTCTTCAAAGGTGGGTAAGAAAATATCTTTTCAGTCTTTCTCTCTGCATATAGAAGTACATTTGATTTCTGTGTCTCTATCTTTAAAAGATAAATAACCTTCAGAATCATGATCTCCTCTCTGTCTCTCCCTTGACGGCTGCCAGCATCTGTTTTCAGTCATCTTCTACATACCTTCCAAGACTTTTCTCTTCATCTTCCTGACCTTTCTCTCTGACCCACATCTATACACCTCTTTTCTCAATTTGCACTCATTTTTCCTAACTCCTACTTCTAAACCCTTCTTCTATTTCCTATCAAGCTCATTGTTTTTATATGCTTCCTCACTTATAATACTATCAAAAATTGCTATGTCAACAATTTTAAGCATTTGAGGTAAAATCCAGATGTTTATATTCAACAGCAGTGCCAAACAGCAGACACTTAATATAAACAATATGTTTACAAATCCCCTTGTACTGAAGAGAATATTTTGAACTCATATAACTAGCCACAATGTTGAATGTGTATAAGAAACAAAAAGCATTAAAAATCATAAAATCTTAAAAATCATTCAATATTAATTTTTAAAACTTCTTTAGGATGGATTTAAGTGTGTAATTTGTATTTTAGCATACCTTTTTAAAAAGCAAACTTTCCTGTATTCATTTATCTTTTTACACCAGCTGAAGGATTGGTTATGAAGGCAATTAGATTAGAATATAAGTTTGATTATAAAAAGCTGCAGCAAAAAATCTTAATTTTTAATCAACTAATCATAATATATGATTATTGATTGTACTGAGATTTCTGTGTATGAAGAAATATAACAAGACTTTTAAAGAACTCATTGTAATCAGGAAAAATAATTATGCAACAAGGTTGGGACAATTTCTGTATTTTTGATAAGACAGTTTAAAAAAAATCTTGGTCACTAAATATAATACTAGATCCATCCATGTTGTCACAGACAAATACCACATGATTTACTAATATGTGGAGTCTAAAAACAAAACAAACAAATGGAAAATAAACAGATTTAAATACAGAGAACAAACTGGTGGTTGCCACAGAGAAAGTAGCCAGGAGGATGGACAAAATAGATGGAAGGGGATTAAGAGGTACAAACTTCCAATTATAAAATAGTCACAGAGGTGAAAAGTACAGCATAGGGAATGTAGTCAATGATTTTGTAATAATATATGGTTATAGATGGTGAGTACATTTACCGTGGTGAGCACTGAGTTAATATCTAGATTGTTGAATCAATATGATGTACACCTGAAACTAATATAATATTGTATGTCAATTATATTTCAATAATTTTTTTGAAAAGTCTAGGTCAAGTATACCAGAATTATAGCTCCAACCATGCTGTTTCCTAGCTCTGTGATCTTGGATAAATTATCTAAATTCTGTAAGCCTTAGTTTTCTCCTCCATAAAATAAAGAAAATAGTAGTGCTTATCTCATGTAAAATGTCTAGTGAAGCATATATGATTAATAAATTGTCATTTTTATTATTATAAAATAATTACCACTGCCTCTTTATGTAGTGGAAACTCAAGTTATGTAGATAACTCTCCCATAACTTATTACAGTTGATGTGTATTTGGGTGTTCTTGCCTATGGGAACCTATGGCATTTCCATTAGCTATGTAATTATAAGGGAATAAAACACTGAGATATATGTGTGAATACTCAAAAAGATCTCAGAAGCCAAACGCAAATTAACAGGACCTGATTAGAGTGTGTGTGTGTGCGCGCACGCAATGTGTGTATCCTATAAATAGGAGATATGTCCATCTTAATCCAGCATGGCAAGTGTACAAGAGATATATGGATTTCGACCTTCCAATTCCAGTGTTCGCTTTTTTGTCAAGCTTTTTAATTTTTAAAATTTCCCAGAAACTATAGAATTTTTTAAAACCTCACAAATTATTAAAAACAAAAAAAGATTTGTCTAATAAGCCTTGTTTCTACTTTTAAGTAAGATGGTCTTTTTTAAAACTGACATCACTACATTTTATAAAGATGATAAACAAGAAGCTAAATTCTGGTTGTAAAAAACTCCTATGTAAAAACATAGCTGCATACCAGGATTTCATTCTGATGGGTGTACTTGAGGCATAAATATGGATAAAAATATAAAATCCATGTACAGATAATCAGTTCACAACACAGAAAAAAGGAAGAACTTACATCCAAATCAAAGCTATTGTATCTAGATGTAGCATGATAACTTCACTAAGTATAAGACAATTCTATTTAATTAGGGAGAAAAGTTGTGTTCTCCAGCTAAAAGATTATATTCTAATTTATATCAGACTTCTAAAATGTATAGGAATGTTCAACAAAATATCACAGTATCGAAACTAAAGAATTTGACAAGAAAACTCTTCTACTGTTTAAGGATTTAACCCAGTTTATAATCAATCATGGAAATGCACCATATAACTTTTTTATTGTTTTTTTTCCGGGTATAACAGATGAAGGAAGAAATAACCCCAAAATCAGTTAATGTAGGAAACCAAGAAATATATTCCATTTAATCCCCAAGTTTTCTTATTGTTTTTCCCACAGTAATAAAATATATCACTCTGCAGAAGTTAAATTATTTAAGTGGAAATGTGGAGTATGCAAGTTTCAGACAAACCTAAGTCTTCCAAACCCAAACCATCAATAACAACAAACTTTATTCAGTTTCCTAGCAATAGATAAAAAATTAAGCAGGGGATGCCTGGGTGGCTCAGTTGGTTTAGCAACTGCTTTCAGCTCAGGTCATGATCCTGGAGTCCCAGGATCGAGTCCCACATCGGGCTCCCTGCCCAGCAGGGGGTCTGTTTATCCCTCTGACCTTCCCCCTCTCCTGCTCTCTCTCTCTCATCCTCTCTCTCTCTCAAATAAATAAATAAAATCTTTAAAAAAAATTAAGCAGGAATATCTTTCAAAAGAAAAACGGGTTTACACCTTCCCGATGTTGTGTGATTAGTTAATAGAAGTTCCGTTTGCTAATATAATATACTGCTCTTTCCCTAACGGACTCATAAACTTCTCTAGGCAACACCTAGTTAAATTGGGCATATATTAAATTGTACTAAGTTCTTAATTCACCTTTGAACTCTTGGAACAGGTTATTAAATAAGGCAGCCAAAGTTCCCTTTTGCACCTGCAAATAACAACTGAATCTACAATTAAGGATCATTTCCTCTTTTTTGAAATTCAAATAGTGGCATTAAAACAGAATGTAATATTTTTATCTGCATCTGGTCAGGCTATTTCCTGGCATTTGGGATGAGGTAACAGGATGACTACATAAAAATGTTACATAAAGATGCTGAGATAATCTCCAGGTGACTTCAGAATAGCAGGAAACTTCTAGACATTAGAGTATACAGTATAAAAACAGACCACACACCTCTAAAGTCACTTTAGAGAGGATTTTTAGTTTCTACATGAAAACAAAAAATAAAAAATCAAAATTAAATCAAATGCTAATATTTAAATTGGATCAAACACATTTTTAAAATATATTTTACTAGAACGCTTGAAGACTATTATCCAGAAAGATCTAAAATATTTAATGCAATTTACCCTTTCCCAAACAGACGTATACAATTTTCTTATGCCCACTGCCATACAAATATTCCCAGAGCAGTTCCCATGTCTTATCTACCAGAGTTCTAGACTTTTCAAAAGCCTATCCCACACAACTCCTCGTTGAAACTTGAAGATTATGATCAATAGCTGTATTAATCTATTTTGTGTTACTAACTATTCCATTTTTATTGCTACTGAACTCTTCAAGCTAATCTGAAAAGTATCTGATCCTTAACTCTAACTAATAGTTTTCCAAATTTTATCATTGTACCAGAAGGGTTCTTGTCACTACATTTCCTGCATTCCCATTTCCCTGAATTTGAAATCCAAAATGCAAAACATGTGGTAAAGTATTAACAATATACTGAATTTGCAATATGCTATATATTTTATGGCATAATACATATTTTACACCTTTAACAAATTTTAGAGATAGGAGAAATCTCAACTGTTTACTTCAAACTTGCCATCTATGGATGAAGAAACTGAATTCAAAGAAATTAAATTACTTCCTAAGATCATCCAGCTAGTTAATGAAACCAGGATTTCGCAACACTGTCCTAAATCATAGTTACCCTGTTATCTCTCCAAACTGCTCCAGTTTGGAAAACAAATCATAAGGACACTCTAGTTAATGTAAACTGGAAGTCTGTTTAAAACTCTTTCTCATCTCCCCTAAAACTAAAATTTTTTAAGCACAGGATCCTGGTGCACATGCAATTTTTGGTAGTGCTAACTCCGCTTTGTAAAAGTACTAAACTAAATCAACCTGTAAAAAATGCAAAAACTTACAAAACAATGTGTGTTACCAAATTATTTTTTTAACTCTAAGTTTATTCTGTAGGCCTCAAAATAAGTTAAAAAAATATATATCAGCATAGAAACATAGAGGGGTACAGTTCCAAAGTGTCTGTATTCAATTTATTGATAAGACATCATGTTACTCAACAGATACATGGTAATAGTGGTTTCAACATGGCAGTGGCTAGAAAATCAAAGAAAAGTGGGACATGTAAGATTCTTAGAAACTGGAAGAGGTTGAAGGATAGAAAGGGTGGCTATTAGAAAAGATTTCATGGGATTGATGCCATATTTGTACAAGGCCTTGAAGGGGGCACAATTTTAAGGGCCAGAATGCTGGGGAGGGAGTCAAAGCAGGGGAGAAAGCATGAACACTGCTTAGGGAATATGAAGTCATTTGAGGCAGATGGAGGAAGAAATGAGGGTTATGGGAATTGTGAGAAGGGAGTTTGGGGCACTACAAAGGAATGTGGATGTATGGACAATCATTTTATGTAAACTAGTAGCTGGGGAAGCTGGTAAAAGTTTCAGAGAAATTGACAATAAATACATCTTTGTGATAATCTGATAGCCGTTCATAGATTTACAGTAGAAATTATTTCAGACAGTTGTTGCTGAAACATCTAGCTGTGAAGTAGAGAGAGAAATGCTATGCCAGAATCGATAAGAACATGAATATAGAAATTAGTTAGATCTGGGTTTAAAATAGGCTCTGCCATTCATTGAGTGTTTTGAATACTTTTCTTATTCTTTACAAATTCTTTTCCAGATTCCACCTTTGTAATCTAAGAAAGATTGATAGGGAAGTTGGTGTTGTTATGACGATAAGTGAAGTCAACATATTTAGCTCAGGACCTAGAAAGGACCTATTAAGGACTTAATAACTGTTAAATGTTATTAAAATCAACATTATTAAAGAAGCAAATAATGATGGTAGCTCATTTTTAACACTCATCTGAGATATATGAGTAATAAATCAATTTTTTACAATAGTAATTGAATTTGATTTTGTTTTTATGTTAAGATTCTTAAAACATTTTAGGATTTCTGATATTAGGAAATTACTTTGACTCAGAAAAAACTACAAATTTATAATTTTGCTAATATATATAGTCTGTATACAATATGAGATAAGATTATAGGTGTTTAAGAACAGTTTTACAATAATATTATGATTGAAGAATTCCTTCTTGGACCACAATCATGAAGGTATTGCACAATTTTCTAGTTCCTCCTAAACTCCAGTTGAACTTGAAATAGAGTAGCTTCCATTTAACTGAGGGCAGTTTGCCATGAATTCTGAAACATCTGCCACTAATTGAGCAAGACCATTAATGGGATTTGAATTTGTTCTCTGTTAATGGCCCTCCAATAAGATAAATTCTTAGGTACCCTCAAAGCAGACTGTGCTCTTGGAAGAGATAGACAGAGAGCAGGAAGAGACTGTGGTACCATTAGCATTATATTACTTATTAGACACCAAATAGAAAAACGGAAAATTAAACGAGTGTGAAAAAACTAAACTTGGCATTTACTTACAATTTTGAAAGAGAACAGTTATGGCCTGATAATAAAAAGGAACCAATCATTTTTTGCTCTAATTAATAGTACATTTATTAAATCAAGCAGCAGATTTCAAATAAATAAGGACTAGTTAGAATTTTACTTTCAAGCACATTGGACTTAATTACAACCTAGAGTAAATTTTTTCCTGATCATGAACACTAAGAATTTTGACTGGAAGACAGTGTCATTCATGCTTTTGTATTAAAAATTCTAGAAACACACACATACACACGATTACAAGTAGATTTGCTCCCAAATTTTAAATACTGATAGTATGCCAGGAACTCTAGATTGTTTTCTTGTTGCTGCAATACAATAGGTAACTATCCAGCAAACTGACACCTTAAAATTCCATGTATTGTCAGGACCATATGAGGATTTTCCTCCTTCCTGAATGATCAGATAGCATTTGCAGGAGATATAGTTCATCAGCTTCAAAAAGCCCAATGTTGTTTTAATTATTTTAATTGTGAACTTATGTAGTATTTCTTTCCTTTCAAAAGTTTGTACATTTTTGTATTTTATAATTAAATTTAGATTTTGTTTAAATTTCATGAGAGGATTATGTTTAATGAAAAAGCCATTCTGTTAACATGATATAACTCAACCATCAGTTTGACTATGAAATGTGGCCAGAAGTGCTTTTTGGATCAAAAGATGTTTTTTAAGAAAAAAAGTTCATTTATACCCTTTTTCAATTCATATCAGCTTCTCCGAATCCTAAAGTTATCCTGGTGGTATGTTACTTGACCTCTCTATTTTGGAATCTCCCTTAATGATCTTGACTTTTTAAATTTCATTTAATCCAGCATTTCAGTGCCGAATAAATGATTAACCTTTCATTCTTTCAAATGTTACCGCTTAAAATTCAGAAGATATTTGACATCTGGTAATGCATATTATGTAAAGTGATAAAGTGTTTACAAGGTTTAGATATAATGTGTTCCACCTTGCTCATTGGGGTAAAGTGATTCAGATTTTAAGGACCATTGTGTAGTAAACACAATTGTCTTTCTTCTTTTCTCTTTCATTTCCTTTTTTCTTCTGTTTGATTCTCCCTCCTTCTCTCTCTCTCTTTACCCTTTCCTTAATGTATACATCATATGCACACTAAAATTTACCTCAAAAAGTCTTCTATTAACTACAAGTTTTGAGATGTTCTGCTGATTCAGACCTACAGTTTTTAAGAACCAGATTTTTTTCATTGAGTGATTCGGGTAAGAGAACATCCACAATAAGTTACTAGGAACCCTTGCCACATGACAAAGAAATTTCAACTGTGTCTATACAGTACTGTATGTGCTTTGAGAATGCTCAGTTAGGATATTTTTTAAAGCTGTAAGCAACAGAAAATCCAACTTTTCTGGTTAACAAATGAGATAATATTTCATAGAGCATTCAGTCCAGAGAGGTAATGGATTCTGAGTGGGGTAACATCTACTTCTCTGTAAACCTATGAATTGGCACTTTCTCCCCATGTTGGCTTATCCTCATTTTAGTAGCCAGATAATTTTATGTTACATATTCTTAGCATCTCATCTGGACACACATGAAAACATTCAGAGACAGTCAAGACACACTTTTTCTCTTGTGTCTCTTTCTTGAGAATTATCACATTCTTCTAAAAGCACACCAGTGAACTTCGTCTCTCATCTCATCAACCAGAATCAAATCACTTGTCCATTCCTAAATGAACTTCTGGCAAGAAAGCTGGGATTACTAAAATAGACTTACATATTCAATTTGGAAACCCTGGAGTTGGAAACAAAATAGGTTGTGGTACTTAACCAGAGAAAGGAAGGATGGATACCTCACTAATATTGGGATTACTCAACAATATTCATTAAGAAGTGGGAAGTGAGGTAGGATGGATACTATAGGCAAACAACAGAATCTGCTTGGAATTCTGCTTTCTGAAGTGACCCCTCCTTCCCATTTAACCTTCATGGGCCCTGATATCTGCTACAGCCACACCTAAGATGGGGACTCAAGAACTCTGACAGTCCTTTTCCTCTGAGGTGGAGTTTAGTGACACAGAATTCACCTTAAGAATTGAACTTTTGAGATGATCATCAGTCAGCTTTGGGGTTTCTTTGGCAAGATAAAAATCCATAAATATCTTAGCAGGTTTTGGTCTTCCCCTAATTCCATGACTTAATATTTGTATTCCAAGTGACTGTCATAGTTTTGAATCTTTAAATTTCTGTGCCCAGTCAGACCCAAGTTTGTGGGAGGGCTCCTCTCCCTGAGTCTGTGCCTTCAAGGAATTGTAAAAAAGCATCTTTGAGGAGGGATCCATCACCTGTCACCTGTTTTTGCCTTACAACTGTTTTTTTCCACAGCAACCCTGATTGTTCTTTTTTCAAAGAAGAGAATAATTAAGAGAAGATGTTTGGTAGAAAAGTGGGAATTTAGGACTGTTTTCCTCCAGCTAATGTGATCTCCATCTTTACCTACCTTAACTTTAGCCTGGAGAATTCAGTTTTCCCTTATTACAAAGGTTATGCTGTAGTACAAAGAAAAAATTAAATTTAATTAAAAATTAAATCATCATTACCTTTTATTGGTAAGATTCGAAACAGTTTATTTTTTTACTTCATTTTTGCCCCAATGAGTTTGTATGTATTTTGAAAATTTTTATTCCTTATATATTAAATTTGAGAGAGATGATAGATAGGTTTCATATTTTCTCTTCGCTCCTATATTTATTATATGTGTAATTTAATTAATTTGAATTAAACAGAAATCAACTGACATATGAAA
This sequence comes from Ailurus styani, assembly GCA_002007465.1. NCBI lineage: Eukaryota > Metazoa > Chordata > Mammalia > Carnivora > Ailuridae > Ailurus > Ailurus styani. The sequence continues at coordinate 4,157,165 of LNAC01000010.1, read as the reverse complement.
TTAGATAAATTACTAAACCTTAGATAAATATTTTTTCTTGGTAATAAAAATCCTTTCCTAAAGCCGACTTCTGATTTTGAAAATTGGGATAATATTAAATGGTTGGGGTCACTAGTGTGTGATTTTAAGGTTATGTTTTGTAAATAACCACAGCTTTACTTTTCAGCAAAAATAAGATAAAGTATATCATAAAAAATTAGAAGGCATCTCAATTGTATAAAAAATAAGCTATTTTTAATAAAAATACAAAAATTTTAGAGAAACTGTAAGTGTTGTATTATAATTAAAATGTCCTATAAAAACAGCCTACTTTTAGAGGAAGAGACACCAACACATCATGGAGAAATGACTAGAGACCTTATCTATTAAAACTTTAAAGGTATTTTATATGAATTATATGAATTATAGTATGTATTATCCCTCCTAAATCATCTAGTCAATACATAACTGCTTTATTTTTCTAAAAGCATGCCACATACTTATTTGCTTCACTTTAGGAACATTTTTTAGTACTTTATCTTTCCCAGAATACCAATTGATTTTCATTTTTCTTGTTAGTAGAAAACACATGTCTACAACTCATCAAGAATTTCTGGGCCTACTCCAAAAATTTGTGTAGAGTTTCCTAAATTTACTCAAAAACTTCACACTTCATATTATGAGTTGGACCAATTCATTAAAAGTTTGTTGCATTTGCTATTATCTTGGAATTTTATGTATTATATTCTTGAATAACATCCACTAATTCCTTTAGCCCACCATTTATTTTTCTCAAATTATTTTGGTAGGGTGCATCTTTAAATAATTTTTCTAAAATTTCAAGTCCTAGCTTTATTATTTCNATCCACTAATTCCTTTAGCCCAACCATTTATTTTTCTCAAATTGTTTTGGTAGGGTGCATCTTTAAATAATTTTTCTAAAATTTCAAGTCCTAGCTTTATTATTTCCTACTATGCAATATTACTTAAATTCTAAATAGACTTCCAAATAAAGTCATTCCTCTATTCAGAAATAAAGCTTTTCTTTTTCTGGAAGCATTTGCATTTTCACTGAATCCTTGGAAGTGTAAAATGTCACTATTACATGGCTCAGGTGTGTGGGTGTGTGTGTATGGGAGGGTGAGTATGATTGTATGTATGTGAGGTTTTTTTCCCACCTTTCAAGTCACTGCTATTTTGTTTCTTGAGTTGCTCCTTTCCATTAAATTGGCTCTTCTAAAAATTGGAAAATTCTCTTATAGTCTTCTCAGTGGCCTTATTCTGTCCTTCTGCAATTCTTACTAGCTTAATATTGGAACCTCTATGTATTTCTTAGTTCTATTCTCCTTTTCTANATTCGTATTTCTTAGTTCTATTCTCCTTTTCTATGTCTTTGTCCCTCCTCTGTATGCTGGTATATTTTCTCAAATTTATTCATTTCTCTTCTTGATAATTAATAGATGTTTTAGCCCTTCTATTGAATGTGACTCTTCTGCAATTTCCTTTTTTTTACTTAATTTTTAGAAGCACTATCTTGTTATATGAGAGATACATATGTATACATACGTATCACAGCCTTTTCTTGTTTGCACGTGCAATATCTTCTCAAACTTCTCTTACAGGAATAGTTAGCTCTAGTTAGAAGGTTCAGTGCTGAGCAGGAAGGAGTCCCTCTAATTCTTCACCGCAAAATTAGCCTGGCATATAAAATAGAATATCAAGATGTCAAACTGCCACCTGTGGTATAAAAATTTTTAGAAAATGCACCTAGGAAAGAGAGAGATTTTAGAGGCTTAATTAGAAGAATGTTGGGCTCTAAAGAGTTTGGTGAATTTAAAAACCTTCCATAAAGACCTACTATAAAATTACAAGCTTTAGCCCGGATGTCCCATCTGAAACCAAAACAGAAGGAAAAAATCATCTTATTCAGAAAGCCAGCTATAGGGGCACCGGGGTGGCTCAAATGTTAAGCATCTGCCTTTGGCTCAGGTCATGATCCCAGGGTCCCAGGATCGGGCTTACATGGAGCCCCGCATGGAGCCCCGCATGGAGCCCCGCATCGGCCCCCATCGGGCCCTGCACTGGGCTCCATGCTTGGTGGGAAGCCTGCTTCTCCCTCTCCTACTCTCCCTGCTTGTGTTCCCTCTCTTGCTGTCTCTCTCTCTGTCAAATAAATAAATAAAATCTTTAAAAAGAGAGAGAGAGAGACAGCTATTGAGCTAGACTGAATACCAGACAATCTTTAGGTATGCAAGTGAATTATCTGCCCTAGATTAAAGTTAGTATAGGCCAAGTCACAGTTATAAAGACTAGAGCAAAAAATAAGATTAGGGAAGGGAAGAGCCAGTAAAGTAAGAAAAGGAGCCCTCTCACCTGGCGTTTCCCAGGTACTTCTATTGGCTTCCTCAAACACATCCTGCAGGGTAGTTCCTGCTTAAGAAAGTACGTAATATCAAAATGAAGACTTACCTCTAAAGACAGAGCTTAGAGGCACATCTCCCTGTCTCACTCCCAAGCTCATTGTATAAATAGGCAGAAGCTAAGAGACATGAGGATAAGCAAAGTGCCAAAGCTCATACTTCAAACTTTCTAGGTGATGACTAAATTTGAGGAGCATATTGGACAGAGCTCTAGTATTGGTTATTAACCACTGGCCCATGGAAAAAAAGAATGCAAATAAAGAACCTACTGAGTCTGTTGAAAGAACTGTTACCAATGGAACCCCAAACCTAAAATGCAGGGCTTATATTTGCAAACCTTTAACAGATGTTCTGACCCAAAGGGAAGTAAAGTGTACCACACTTATGACTACAGAAGAGCTAATTACTTTATAAACTGCTTAAATGTACACAAATATTACAGCAGTTCTCCTTCTCCCCCCCCCCTTACCTGCAGCTTTGCTTTCCACAGTTTCAGTTACCTTTGGTCAACCAGTCTAGGAGCGGATGATCCTCCTTCTGACATATCGCCAGAAGGTCAATAGCCTAGTGTTAGGTCACAATGCCTGTCTCAACATCATTCACCTCAATCCATTTCATAGAGTAGGCATTTATCATCTCACACCATCACAGAAAGAAGGGTGAGTACAACACAATAAGACATTTTGAGAGAGATACCACCTTTATATAACTTTTATTACAGCATATTCTTATAATCGTGTTATTTTATTATTATTGTTGTTAACTCCTACTGTGCCTACATTATAAATTAAACTTTATCATGGGCATGTATATATAGGAAAGACCATAGAATATATAAGGTTTGCTACTATCTGTGATTTCAGGCATCCATTGGGGGTCTTGAAATGTATTTCCCACAGATAAGGGGGAAAGGTGTTGTTAGACAATTATGTACCAGCTAATCTGGAAAAATAAATGCAGATACGAAAATGGAAATAAGCTAGGAACATCTAATCTAATCATTTTGTTTTAGAGATGAGGCTGCTAAGTGTCGTTTATGTTCTTTGCTAGATGTTATATAGCTCCTTGGTGGTATATGCAGCCTTCAAAACCTGTTTGTTTGATTTCCAATGTGGTTTTATACTATAATATTTAAAATAAATCCTTCATCTACTCCTCCTTACCTATGTGGACTAGTGTATAATGAATATAAGGATGACTTTGGGATCTTGTTACAGTACAAATTCTGGTTCACGGAGTCTGGAGAAGGGTCTGAGAATCTGCGTTTTCATCTGGCTCTCAGTTACTGTTGATGCGGTTGTCCCTGGACCAAGTATTAAGTAGCAATACCATGGAGTGTTCATTCTTCCTAGTACTTCCACAGACACTAGTACTTGACAAAGACACTTAGCAAGTCGTCTTAACGCTGCCCACTAGGGCAATATTTAGTACATTTATGATGTCTAACAAATATACAGTGATCTTAATTCAAAAAAGGCATAAACGAGTTTTAAAATATTCATGATTTTCTTAGTTCTGCATAAATACCAAGAAACATTCTAGTAATTCTTTTGTGTTTTGTTTCTTTTTTAGGAAAGGACTCTTTCACTTAAAAATAAATGTCTGTTATGTGAAAACATTTAGAATGTTTATTATGAAACTTTAGCTCATATATTCTTGGTTCCTTTGCAGCAACTAGCAAGTTTCCCACACACTATGTGTGCAGAATAAATGAGTATTTAGTGAATGCATCACTTACTTCTCAAGATTTTGGCTTCTTCATGGAGTAAAATCAAGACTATTAAATTTGCTTAACTAATGATGTACTATATGCTGAGTAATTGAACACAATAATAATAAAAAATTGACTTTATTAAAAAAGTAAATAAATAAATAAGTTTGCTTACCACCCTATTACAACATCGTAATAAGGGGAATGCAAGTCTGAAATCTGGAAACATAGGTGGGAGTTCTACCAAGTAATCTTGGTGAAAAGGCAAACCCTTTGAGTATCTAAACAATAATCTGTAAAATAATGATTTGAATATCAAATGTCAAAAGGAATATGTCAGTGTATTTTAAAGCTTAAAGTGTTATACAAATGTTTATTACATTACTACTACTACTTCTACTGTTAGTACTATTACTGGTACTAACATTACTGCCATTTCATAGCAATTAAGTAACTTTATGTCTGTTACCTAGACCACTGAACTCAGACAACATTATTATAAAAAGATATTTTTTAAAGTCAAGTTTGTATATTATTATAAAACGAACAAGAAAACTGAGCTGAGGAAATAGTCGATTTCAGCTTATATTTAGGATAGTATAATGGTGATATAAATAAACAAATATAATTCTAAAAATTAAAGATTCAAAGTATAACATGTTAATTACATCTATTTATTTTTATTACTTATTTAGGTTTGGAACCATTTTAACATTTGGAAAGAAAGAAGAGCATATCTTGGTTTACTTTTAATCCATCTTGATGCAAAAAAGAAAAAAGCATTGATTAGTCAGAATATTAAATTCCACAGAGAGAGAATTACATTTGATTTAAACAGCATTTACAAAGTATTTTCGAAAACAAACTTTGTCATGTATGTTTTAGTACAGTTATTGCTAATCTGCAGAAAATGTGATTTTTTATGATGATTATGTGGTATATAATTTTTCTTAGTTATGATTCTGGAAATAACTAGAGTAACATATCTGAAATGAAATGTTAATGATGTGACTCTCTGTATAAAGATCTTTATAAAAAGTTTTTGCTGTCTCTTCATATTTATTCTAAAAAATTAAAACTATAACATGCATTCGCAACTCAACAATCTGCATTTATGTCTACCTCTTTAGGTATTCATTCTTTAAGCTGGAAACATTTTCAAATCTCCATCTCTTATGTAACTTGTTCCTTAAAAAGTTACATCATTACACTTCTTTAAGTTTATGTTACAGGATTTTCACATGCAGAAAAAAAAGTTTTGTTCAAAATTATGGCAGGAAATAAGTAATTCATGAAGGTATAACTGGTAAACTGGTAAACATTACTTTTTCATACACTAAATCCAGGAAGCCACGGTCCAATAATTGCACGTTCCTTAACTGAGAAGAGTTCAAATATAAATATCAACACTTGATGAGTGACTTTTATTTTTTTTTAAAGATTTTATTTATTTATTTGACAGAGAGAGATTACAAGTAGGCAGAGAGGCAAGCAGAGAGAGGAGGAAGCAGGCTCCCTGCAGGGCAGAGAGCCCGATGCGGGCCTCGATCCCAGGACCCTGAGATCATGACCTGAGCTGAAGGCAGAGGCTTTAACCCACTGAGCCACCCAGGTGCCCGATGAGTGACTTTTAAAGACATAGGCATCTATCCATGTAAAGCCAATGGCAGAAATTTGCATACTTTGGGACAATGATATTAAGTAAATGATGGAGGTTCTCCCAGTGATGTTCTGACACCATTATATTGTTATTTTTTAAAGTACTTATCACTAAAGTTAAAATTTTTAGTTTTTTTTTACCTGTATCCCTCAAGTACAATGTCCTTTTTGAGTTGCCCTTAGATGTCTTCAGGAAGAGTAAAATATTAACTTTGTACAAGATCATATTATATCAGACAGTGAAGTCTTCTAACAAACGACCTTAATTAGGGCTCACCAAGATTATTCCTATAGAATAAGCCACATGAACATGTAGTCCAAAAAGTTATGGCAATTTAGACAGAAAAAGATATTTCAGAGCATAACCTTCTTGCAAGGATTATGAACTCAAGAAACAGACATTCATTTAACTAAACATGAAGGTCATTCCATAGAAAAAGTTAGGCCTGTGGAACTTTGGAAGGAGGGATAAGTAAAAGCTGAAATTCTCTACATAACAGATGAGTAAGAATTTAAAGGAAGAAGTAAGCAAATATATCAGAGTTGAAATGAGGACAGAAGAGCCATCACAATGGTGACAGTAGCCAGGCCCATGTACATTAAAAAAGCCAATGAGAAGTCCCCCATATTAAATAGCCAAAAGGATGTCAACAGCAAAGATTCTAATATATGATTTTAAGTTTCCTTATTTGTTTTTTTACTGTGGATTATGTAATATTTTTCCCTGAGAAGGAATACAAATTCTCTAAAATAAATAAAATTCTAATACATGCAAAATTCATTTTATAGTTAATTTGGCCAAGGGAATAGTGGATAGGCAGAATATAAGCAATAAAGTAAAACTTCCAAGATAGTAGCAAAAACCAAGAATTTAGTGAAGGTGGAAAATAAAAAATCAATGACGAAGAGAACCCTTAAAATGGTCATGGGATGTTCCACAGGGAAATGAAAATTCCTCTTAAGTTTATGTGGAATATAAGTGGTATGCTTATCTAACTGAATTTTGAATCCAACCCCCATTTCAAATTTTGAGAAATATAAAGTCCCTCCCAGAATTAACTTAACATTTTATTGTGGCAGAGAAATAGGAATCCACAAAACTAAATCTCTCCAACACTGTCCAACACTGTGCTGTACATAAACAAAAAAATGGCATTCAGATTGCAAGGAAAATAGGAAAACTGTCTTTACACACCAAAGACATAATCCTGTATATAGAAATCCCAAGGAATTCATAATAAACTACTAGAACAAATAAGTTTAGTGAGCATACAGGATATAAGATCAATATAAAAATCAACTGTATTTCTATATTATAGCAATGATCAGAAAATGAAATCAAGAAACAATTCCATTAGCAATAACATCAAGAAAGAATAAAGCATGTAGAGATCAATTCAACAGGAAATGGGTAAAAGCTGTACACTGAGAAGTACAAAGCATTGGAAAATTCAAGACCAAAATAAATCAGGACACATATTATGCTCATGGATTGAAAGACTCAATATCTATTCTCTTCAGGATGGCAAGTACCTCTAATTAATCTATCACTTCAATGCTGTCCTTATAAAAAAAACTTATTATTTCCCACTGTAAATTTAAAGTCAACATCTATAGAAAGAGATTCTCTCAGTGAAATCTGGTCTCCTTCTACAGCAACTAGAGCTGACTTTGCTGCCTCCTCTCCTCAAAGATTATTCTAACAAAAATATTCTCACTTAACATGTCTAGACTAAAGGGGTCAAATGGACATGTAAAATTATTTTATTACTATTATTTCTCACAACTGAGAAAATATAAATACTCTAGAATAACATGTCTACTACACAAGCTTATGCATCCTTCATGAACTATGATTTCTGAAGACAAGACAGTCTTCCCAGCACGGAGTTGTCTATTATAATCTACAAATATATCACCATGACTAGTCAGATAATAGTACAGTTTAAAGTTATCCAGGAGGAAGAGTGAGGAACGAGGATAGGGAGGAAGCAGGAGAAGTAGGAAAAAAAAAAAGAGGAGAGAAAAATTTAAAACAATCAATTGCAGCTTCACCAAGAAGCTGGAAAAGGTAAAACTCACTTAAGAGAAATATCCCATTAAGAGGTTGTGAACTGGGTGCCTGGGTGGCTCAGTGGGTTAAAGCCTCTGCTTTCGGCTCAGGTCATGATCTCAGGGTCCTGGGATCGAGGCCCGCATCGGGCTCTCTGCTCAGCAGGGAGCCTGCTTCCTCCTCTCTCTCTGCCTGCCTCTCTGCCTACTTGTGATCTCTCTCTCTGTGTCAAATAAATAAATAAAATCTTTAAAAAAAAAAGAGGTTGTGAACACTATCCTTCTACATTCTGAGGAAAAAATTCACCCTCTATATAAGTAAACTGCCTCTTTTCTAAGAGTGGCATGTAAAACATGTCTTTAGGGGACAGCAAACGAAGAGTGCCAGGTACAAGGGAGCACTGAAACCTGGTCAGGTTTTCTTCATATCCTAGGTGCCTAAGATCCCTTACCTATAAAATGGGATTCTCCTCTGCTATAAGGACCCATTCTGCTGCCCAGGTCCAGTTCATCTCCTCCCTGCTGCTGAACATAGTTCCCTGATCTGCCACATAACTTCTAAAGTCTGTGCCATGAGATGAAAATCTTCTAGGGCGCCTGGGTGGCTCAGTGGGTTAAAGCCTCTGCCTTCGGCTCAGGTCATGATCTCGGGGTCCTGGGATCGAGGCCCACTCTCTCTGCCTGCCTCTCTGCCTACTTGTGATCTCTCTCTCTGTCAGATAGATAGATAGATAGATAGATAGATAGATAGATAGATAAATAAATAAATATCTTTTAAAAAAAGAATCTTCTAAGTTCCTGAAACCTAAATATTCCTGTATTACAACTTGTGAAGAGGACAAATCAACAAGGAGGAGACAGAGGCTACCTGTCAGTCTCTCTTTCTCCCGATCTTTAACACAGAGAGGGACTTTGTATAATCTGCCTAGATAAACATCAATCATGTTGCTATGTTTATATTTTCTGTGAACATTACAGTACCTACTGCATAGGGACCATTAATGAAAAAGTGAATATATGAAGGTGTTCATCAATCTATCAATGTAGTAATAGTTTTGTTAGGATTGCTCAGCCTAGGGCACAAAACCAAAAATCTGAACATAACACATAAAAAAAAAAACCCTAAAAACTGGTTTTTAAAAAAACTATGAGTTGCACCCCTGCATGTATTCAATGTTAGAGAATATCACAGACACTCATCAAGCCTCTTCATGAGTTGGAAGGATGAGAGGCTACATGGATTATCTTAAAATAAAATTTTCTTATTTAATAGCTATTTTTTTCAGAAAAGTAAAACATTAGTGTGAAATCTCATTCTGATTTCCAGTGCAAAAGAACCAAGAGAGAAAATATGATCGTAAAAGGAAAATATAAGAAATAAGTCTATGCCAACGTGTTTTAAAGATGATAGCATTTATTTCTATAAAAGAGAAATATAAGGCGAGACAAGGAACCCCTGCTCACCATGGCTTCTTGTAATTTGTTAAAGTATTTCGTTTTCCATTTTGTTTTCATTAGGAGAATGAAAAAAAACATATATTATCTGAGAATTTTCCAAATTAGTTAAGACTGTTCTGTCAGAAAAGGTGAGAACATAGTTATATATGCCTTCTTTTATCTGATATAATTATGTAATAAACTACAGAAGACCCTAAAATAGGAAAAAGATATTACCCACAATTATTTTAGACCACTAGTATTAGACTTGATTTTAATTATCCAACTTCTAAGATTCTTCTATGGCTGACATATTGAAGATTAAAGAGAAAATTGCTTTCTAAATGTTTGAGTTTGTCCAACCAGTAATTATTAAGTATCTTCTTGAGTATGAGGCAATGAGTGCGAGACACAAACAATAAGCAGGAAGCCAGACAGACATGATTCCCTGCCTTCGTGGAGTTTACTCTCTAAACAAATTATCTGGTTCCACTATTCAGAACTAAATCCAGATATGTCCATTTCTGTCCTAGTGGTGTAAAGATAGGTGGAAATGAAGTTGTACTATTTTGTTGTTTTGTTGTTTTCAGATTTACTTTACATGAATATAAGTCATTATAAAGGCTGCTTATAGAAAAAAGACCTTAATAAAGCTGTTTGTCAAAGCTTGTACAGATGGTCCCTGACTCACTTCGGCTTAAAACTGCTGACTTTACAATGGTGCAAAAGTGATATGCATTCGGAGAGATACTTCCGAGTTTGAATTTTGGGTCTTTTCCCAGGCTAGTGATATGCAATAAGATGCTCTCCCCGTGATGTGAAGTCGGGGCCAGCAGCAGGCTACAGCTCCCAGTCAGCCACGCACTCACAAGGGCGAACGCCCACTCTGTATCCAGACAACCACTGGGTTTTTCACTTTCAGTACAGTATTCAATAAGTTACAAGAGATACCCAATACTTTTTATAAAATAGGCTTTCTGTTAATGATTTTGCCGAACTGTAGACTCCTGCAAGTGTTCTGAGCACATTAAAGCGGGCTAGACTAGGATATTCAATAGGTTAGGTATATTAAATGCATTTTCAACTTATATTTTCACCTTACGAAGGGTTTATTGGTATACAGTGCCATCGTAAGTTAGAAAAGATCTTTAATTTGAAAGGAACATAGGTCAGAAATGCTAACTTTTGACAGGCAAGACCCTGCAGGAGGCTGTTAGCCTGCTAGGATGCCTGTCTTGCCTGCATTCATTCAACAATGAGGGAAAAAGAAGATAAAGGAGCAATAGTAGACCAAATATTTGTCGTCTCTTAGATACGCAAAAAAATTTAATCTAAAAATTTTCTGTAAATAGATTAACAATTGCTTTTTTGGGAAAAGTATTTACTTTGTTCTTTCTGACATAGTGGTTAAGCTAATAATATTTTTAGATGTTTAATTCCAGGGCTATATTCATGTTTTGGTTTGGTTTGGTTTTGATTTGTTCTATTTTGTTTCATTTTTGTAGGACGGCTACTAGGTCATGGATGTGGAAAAATCTTTATATTTCTTCCTTAGTAAAAAAAAAAATCTCACTAAAGCCATAAAAGACAGGACACCTGGGGCACCTGGGTGGCTCAGTCAGTTGAGTGTCTGAGTTAATTTTGGCTCAGGTCATGGTCTCAGGGTCACAAGATTGAGCCCTGCATCAGGCTCCATGCTCAGTGTGGAGTCTGTTGGAGTTTCTCTCTCTCTCTCTCTCTCTCTTTCTCCCACCTCTGTCCCTCCCCCCCTCTCTCCCTCCCCTCCCTCTCAAAATAAATAAAATCTTAAAAAAAAAAAAGAGGCTACTAAATTGACACTGTCTTAGAGAAAAGGAGTAGAGAATTGGCTTGGTGTTTGTTAGTTTTAAGAGAAAGATAACCATCCTAAACATCCATGTTTCAGTTTAAGAACAAAAGTTTAAAGGTATTTCACTTGGACAAATAAAAATACACAAAAAGTAAAAAGGAAGGAAAAAAGATGACATAAGGGAAGGAAAATAAAACAGATAAACATACAGGAAGATAGAAAAATGAATGCTCTGTCCATCGAAGAATGCATGTTGCCAAATATGCAGATACAAATAGACAGACATAAAGTTCCTTATAAATATATCAAAAGATAACCCATGGAGAGCCATGTAGAATAAAACTACATACATACATAGACACACACTCAAATATACAAAGAGATATTAAGAAAAAACTCTAAAAACTAATACAGAGACACATATGCTGTCAGATAAAGAGACTATTTTGCTAATTGAGGAATTAAATAGCCCATGAATTCTTACTGTGACGCTATTATATCTATGCTTTAAATTCTGCTGAAATAATTATTACATTTTTTTCTAAGAAAAATATACAGACCCTTTAAATAAAATTGTTTCTAGGATGGTTTCTGTTAAAAGGTGTCCTCATAAGCAAGCTTACAAGACTGCTAGGGGCAAATCCAGATGGCTTTTGGGAGTTGTATCCGTTGGTGAGTTCTTTCTTGACAGGAGAAAAGTGTTGTGTCTCTGTAAAATAAAAATAATTTTAAAGCACTGAAAATACGAAACAAAATCACACAAACTAAAGAGAAGCTTTAATTGTAGTAAGACAACTGTTGCTATATATGGAAGCGGCGCAGCCTGGTGGAATGAGGGTAATAGACAGACTTAGAGCAAGGCTTCCTACATACAAACATACAATCTTCAAGTTGAAGGAAGGAACCAGGACATGGCCACAGTGATTTTGAGTACAATCACAAAAAGGGTTTTTTTTTTCTCATTAAGGATATAAGTTATGGAAAAATAAAGAATAGTATACAAACCAATCTAATACTCAGGAAGAAAGTGAAAAAAGGAGCTAAGGCATCTCTCTTTTGAGACAGGAAGGGGGGGAAAGGACATGGTGAATAAGGTAAGTTCCAAATGTACCCTGTACAAATTTCCCCTGTATATGTTCTCTTTAAATATATTTTCTTACATTTAAATTTTAGTTTTAATAACAATTTATTTAAAATATTGTTATCTTTGTGTCAGATGTTTTATTTATGACTTTTGTGCGTTTCTCCACTCCTATTATATGAGATGGATTCCATATAAATCACCAAGAGATCATTTCAGATTAGAACAAACAAATATTTCTTCACTGGCCCTTACCAAGTCATGTTGTGTTCTTCTTAACTCATCCCTTCCTATCTGTCATATACTCACATGTCATAACCCAAGAAACATAGTTTTCCATACAGAGTCCTTAGTCTGGGGACTGAATGCAACTTAAATATTCATCTGGCTTCTCCAGAATTTTGTACTTCACTCCGCCTTTAAGTATCTTATGTAATCTCATGAAAGAATCTACTCATGATTGAACATTTTTTTGGCTGTAGAATTTTATGAATGTTTATCCCCATTTGTTCCATAATAATGAAAATATAGTTTATTTTTATATATACTATAATCAGTGAACATTTTTTATAAATCTCATTTCAAATGTCTTTCCAAAGAAATGCCTAGTGCTTTAACTTTCGTGCAGAAGTAGTATATAGTTTTAATATCACAGAACAATTCTGAGTCATTAGTCATCGCTGCCTCAAAAGCAACACTGAAGAAGATTATGATGCTTTATGTAGGCTAATTGGTGATTGAGGACAATTAAATATGCCTACCTGTGATAATGGCAGAGTGGTAAGACTGGCAAGACAGATCAGCCATTCAGTCTTATTCGTAAGTGATAGCCAGACATAAGATAAATGGGTATAGTATTAAGCTAACCATTTATTAACCAACAACCATATTTTTTGGATCTGAATAAAGCATCATAACTAGTGAGAGGCAGTGAGATATATCTCCACAAAAGTGCCTAATTCAAGTGTAGAAGCTGCCAAGTAAAAGTTTTATATGTATGATGTTCTAAAATAGACTAGTTGTTCCAATTCCTAGCTACACATTAACATCACCTAGGGAGATAGAAAAAATACCAACGTTCAAGCCCCATCTCAGACTAATAAAACAAGAATTTTTCTGGGGAGGGCCTGGGCATGATCAGTATTTTTAAAATATCTTCCTAGGTGTTTCTGATGCACACTGTGAGTGTAAGAGATAAATGCATGTTTTGTTTTTTCCCTCTGCCTTGATTCTACATAACGCCTAGAGCCTTCTGGATCTCAGAACATCCTTTCAACTGCTCTAAAAGGAACATCAAACAAGACTTGACACTTAAAGCAAAGACTTCTTGTTGATATTTGTTTTATTAAAGGGATTTATAAAAGTTCTCCTTGCCATTAAGTTTTCTCCATATTCAAGAAAAGCTGAAAGTACAAGGAAACAATAATAATGCAACAAACACCTAATTCCAAATAACATTATCTTAGAATTCTACTTTCATTTCTCCTCACCTTTCCTCATTGACAACAGCTGATTGTAATGAGTAAAATCTGATTTTATGCCATACTAAACGTTGCTGAAAACTAGAGGATAAAGGTACACAAATGGGCACATGTGTGCACGAGCACACGCGCGCGCGCGCGCACACACACACACACACACACACACACACACACACAACCTTTAGCTCCCATAGACATTTGGAAGTTGTCAGCAGTAGCATAATGACAGTTCTAATTATTAAAATTACTCTTGTGCTGTGAGTGCTTTAGAATAAGATGTCAACAGGCATGCAATATGTTAACTGCACCATGGTATTTTTCCTTTCTTTTAAAATGAAATTCTTGGGACTCTTCCACTGGCTTTCATCAAAACACCTCTCATCATCCCAGTGACATGTACCCTCCCACAGACTCCAAAGGAATTACCAGTGAATTCTGATTTCCTAAGAATTCTAATGCCCTAAAAATATATATATTTTATTATTCAGTTTGGTCAAGGGATTTCCTTAACAAATACATCTACAAAACCTACTATTGTCACAATTTCTCACATTTTTAAGTATATAATCACATTTTTACCAATTCCCGAGTTCTTTACAGTATCACAAAGATGCTGTGATAAAATATTATAAATTTTAAAACTTCACACATATTTTCTTTTAGGTCTCAAATAGGACTAGTCCTTGACTTTAAGGAAGAATTTCATATCCTCTATTATAATACAGATGTGTAAATACTTAATTGTTTTAAGCACTACAAGTCAAAATATCACAGGGTCTAACACGGGCCTTCGTGGACTACAGGAGATGTCTAACAGCCAAGAGCTACAGTGTGGAAAAGAACAAGGTCTCTTTCATGTTGCTTCAGGGAGAACCAGGACAATGGGCAGCAGTTACATGGAAGCAAATCTGAGATCGGCACAAAAAAGAATGAATGAGCAGATCTGAATGAAAAGTGTTCCACCTTGTGTACCATGCCTATTAGACTTAGAGTTGGCTCTTGGTATGTTGAATGTAGGAATTCTCCATTTTTTAAAAATAATAGAGCTACAAATGGGAGATGATACAAAGCTGATAAATTCTCAACTTGCTCCCTATCCCATGGAGGGAGTATCAAACATTCCTTCTCAGAAACAACCAAGCACCAGCCCAAACAGAAGCACTCTTGTTTTTCTGTAAGATAGACTATCTTCTGAACCAAGCCAGAAGAGGTAATTAAATATTTGAGTTTTTAAATGCCTACCCTTCCAGCTCCCAGGCAACCTTCTGTTGGGGCCAGATAACCAGGAATAAAGTACATGCTCAAATCTTTATCTCGGAGCACAGAGGCAGTAAAAAAGCAAACATTAAATACCAACAAATGGGGCTATTTATTGTGTAAATAAACTAAATTGCCTCCCTATTTTTCTGTCATCACGTTTTCCCTGTGCTTCAATCACTGAAATACGTAAATGAAGGGCAGGCCTTTTTTAGTTTAAAAAAAAGATATTCTATAATCTGTGCCTAGTAATCTTAAATAATGTCACTGAGTTTTGATCCTGTTTGTAAGAAAAAAAATATTTGCGATAAAGGACATTGAATAATTTATGTACTACTTAATAATGCAGTAAATGGAGGATAATTCAGAAAGACGCTTGTGGTGCTCTACATTATTTTTGTGCTGTACTATCCCATATGAGCCCATATACTAAAAATTGTTAGCATGGGCAATTAAAAAGGAGAAATCCTACCTAATTTGCAAATATAACAAACAAAAAAAACCCCTGTTTTTATTTTGAATGATAACATTATGGCTTTTTAATCAAGTAATTTGAATTGCCAAGAACTTTTCTTGATAAGAAGTAAACAAATGGATTAGATTTACAGTTGTGTTGTCTTAAACTGACCATTGTTTCCTCTATACCCAGAAGCTGCCTACAAGGAGTGAATGTGTGAAGGGTGATAAATGTCTAGGATTCAGTGATATGGTATTGCAAGTGTCTCAGGAGAAAAGAAGTATAATAATTTCCATATAGCCTCAAAGCTATAACAATGTATTACTGATCTCTGTCTCTTAATTTTAATGCTATCTTGATCTGGTTTATCTGAGGTTTGAGAATGCTATTGGGTCTCCTTATCTCAGCTGTAACTGTGTGTGCTGAACTCAAGCTTCTGAATCTACGTGGAACAATGTAATTCACTATGAAGATGCAAAAGCTAAAAACAAAGTGCAAATTCAAGTGGTAATTTCTTAAATCCCTCTGAGTTCCACTCCTCTGCAGCTGCCTCAAGGCTCTGTCACCCTATTTCATCCAAGTCTTCTGGAGAGCAAGAAGACTAACCTTGGCTTCTGTGTTTCTGAATTTTGGCATAGATTCACATTTAGGCATCTCAGTGGAACTTAAGGTCTAATGGGAAAATGTTACACTCCTAGGTCATATATCTACCAAGGCAGTTCACTCTAGGCTGTAAGATAAAGGAAACATTATACCTCTAGGATCTGGAGTTAGGGATTGTACAGCAAGCTGTATACATGAGTGTGTCTCTTGAAGTCAGATGGACTTTGCAAGGAACCATGTCCAGAGCAGTTTACTGGTCTGTAAAGACTAAGTGAGACTATGCATGTCAACTGAATAGCTGAAAGTTCAGAACAGTAGAGGCTGGACATAGGTAGGTTTCTTGCTACCTTTCCCACTCCTTCCCCACTTTAATTATTTCATTTAAAAGATCACAATACGCTTTTTTAGGTAATATTATTCTCAGTTTACAAATGGGAAAGGGGAAACTCAGAAATGTTAATAAAATTTCCCTAAATTATGGGAATGTTTTTACCCAAACCAATCTGATTCCATCGTATCACTATATTTCTAATAAAATATGACACCATCCTTATTGTATTTGCTCTGTAGAGTACTTCGAAAGAATAGGAAGATGCTTCACACTATGCTAAACTCCTTACTACACTGGTATCTTGAGTTCATCTTCCTTATCAATTTTACCTTCTTAATCTAGACACGGAATTAGAAACCATATTCCATTTTCAAAGAAGAATGTTGTAATGTTGCTGCTAGGTTTTTTACATCAGTAAATGAAATGATTGTGAAAATTTTAGAGAAAAAGAGAAGAAAAATTAACACCATCCATAATTCTACCATTAAGTAACTGCTGTTTATGGGCTTTTATGCTTTGACATGGATATGAATTCAAGTATTTACGCATTTTTTAATAAAATTAAGGTCATACTAAACACTTTTTTGGAGGGTACTATGACTTTTTCTTTTTTATTAAGATTTTATTTATTTATTTAGAGAGAGAGAGGGAGAGAGCACTGAGGACCAGAGGGAGAGAGAGAATGTCAAGCAAACTCCATGCTGAGCACAGAGCCCAATACAGGGCTCGATCTCATGACCCTGAGACCATGACCTGAGCCAAAATCTAGAGTCAAACGCTCAATCAGTTGAGGCACTCAGGCGCATCCCACACGACTCTTAAAAATGCAACTAAAAATCTTTGAACACAATTTCAATAAATCCATTGTTTTCAGTTGTATAGAAATTACGTAATTTATTTACATAATCCCCTAACTGGGTTTCTGTGTTGGTCATTTCTATTTGAATACTGTATTAACTGTTATTTACTATGTGTTTATCATCTTGTTTAATCCTCTTAATTTTACAGTTATCTCACTGAATATCTGCAACTTCACCAAGAGGCAAGCATTTAAAATATTTTCTATTATAAATATAAAGAAACAGAATCCAGAATCTATAATGCTCTGCCTTTAAAAAGTCCTACTTTTAAAAATCTTTGTAGCTATTTTATGGATATTTCTGATTTTCTTAGGCTAAGTCACTCAAAAAAAAATTAACAAATAGTTTTCTTAACACATTGTACTTTTACCCGCAGATTGAGAGAAACTGTTGCTTTGGACTATCTTATTATTTATAATTTTAAAATATTTTAGTAAGTGAGAGACAAAATTTCTACCTTGGTATTGGTATTGTATTTAGGTTCCTGCCTTTGCTTATCAGTGATAAACATTTCATAAGTTTACTGGCCATTTGTCTGTATTCCTCTGTTGATGACCTATTCATGTTACCCATTTTTCTTCTAAAAGGTTATCTTTTCTTATTGATTTTAAAATTTTCCTACAAATTAGTTTTATTAACCATTTGTTATATATGTTGCAAATATTTGTCACTCCTATGTGGAGGACTTAGAATTATCAATTAATCACATTTCTTATTCGTAATGTGACATATATATAAAAATGTTTAGGTATCAATATTTATTTTGAAAAATATTAAATCCACTGAGAGTTTAAATTTTTTTTGAAAACACAGAAAAATCTGAATGATTTACCAGCTGTTAACATTCTGCTGTACATACTTTTTATCTATCCATCTCTCTCTCTCTACACGCACGTGTGTACGCGTGTGCGCACGCACACACACACACATACCTTTTGTCAAACTTTCCAAAGTAGGTTGCAGACATCACTAAATTTCATCCCTAAATACTTTGGCATGCATTTCCCAAAAAGTGGAACATTATATCTTATGAAACCACAACATCATTACCACATCAAAAAAGTTAACAATAGTGTTATCCAATACCCATGCACAAATATTCTCAATTATATTAAAATATGTTTTCAAAATCCAGTGATTCATAACATTTGACTATCATGTCTCTTTAGTTCCCTCAATCTACAAGAGCTATATGCTCCCTCCTTGCTCATTTGTGATATTAACTACTTAAATAGTCCAGGACGGTCAACCTGTAAAACATCCCACTTTCTAGATATATCTAACTGTTTTCCCAACATTAAGTTTAAGTCAAACATATCTGACAAAAGCATTTCAAAACTAGGCATATTTCCCAATGTATTAGGTCATTAATTAGTGCCTGCCAAATTAAAGTAAATTAAAGTCACACAAGGCAAATTAGATGAATACAGTATCAGCTTTATTACCCTAAAGATTCCCCAGGAGACTAGATTAAGAAATGTATACCTGAAAGTTTTTAATAAACTAGATCTTAAAGGCTCTCATCACAAAAAAAGAAATAACTATTCAACATGATGGAGCTGTTAGCTAACACTACCATGATAATCATATTGCAATATATAAGTGTAGCAAATCGACATGTACACCTTAAACACATAATGTTATATGTTGACTGTATCACAATAAAAATCTTAATTTAAAATAAAGTTTATTTTTTTAAAGTATAGCTTAGAGCAAAACCCAAAATAGGGAGACCTACTTCTTTACCCATTGAAAAGTACCATTTTAATCCACCCATCCTACCATAAGCGGCTGAAAAATGACAAACCATGTACCCCGATCCTCACTCTCAGCCATATAGATTTCATAAATTTACACCTGAAAAAGCAGATTTGCATACAGAAATTGTGCTAAGCATACTTAAATATTTTCCAATTCTGAAACTTACCACAAAACAGAAATAAAGACAATGTAAAGACCATGTCATAAGATAAGCAAGTACCCTTGATCCGATTGTCAACATAAGGTGAGCCTTTCCTCTAGGAAAGAAATAAATGTCCAGAAGGATGATCCGAATGCCATCCAAATCTAGGGAAAGAGCAAGAGAACTTTCCCCCCTAGAGAAGAAGTTAAGAAGAACTGACTCCACAACATACTGAACTGTTGATCTTTACTTTTATTCACAGTGGATTCTTAAAAGAAATACATAGAGAAACTCACAGGTTATTCATTCTATATATTCAAAGTGATCAATACATTATTTATGATTTCTTCCATTTTCTTGATCCTGATAAAACAATTATTCATCCAAAGGTAAAATGAATATTTATCATCTAATTGTTAATTACTAATTTTTTCATACCAAACTCTTTATTTCAAGTTTATTTTTATATGCAGGACAGGTTATACTACCCTTTCTCTTGGGGTATTTATTCTTCTAACAGTGTTGTCAAATAGTAATATAGGCAAGCCACACATATAAAGTCAAACCTTCTAATCACCACATTAAAAAGTTAAAGAGAAACGTATGAAAATGATTTTAACAATGAAGCATCAGAAAAAGAAATCAAGAAACTGATCCCATATGCAACTGCACCCGATATAATAAGATATGTAGGAATACACCTAACTAAAGAAGTAAAAGATCTGTACTCTGAAAACTATAGAACACTTATGAAAGAAACTGAAGAGGACCCAAAGAAATGGAAAAACATTCCATGTTCATGGAGGGGAAGAACAAACATTGTTAAAATGTCTGTACTACCTAGGGCACCTGGGTGGCTAAGTAGGTTAAGCCTCCGAGTCTTGATTTTGGCTCAGGTCAAGATCTTGGGCTGGTGAGGCTGAGCCCCAAGTCAGGCTCCATGCTCAGCAGGGAGTCTGCTTCTCTCCTTCTCCCTCTCCCTCTGCCCCTTCCCTATTCTGCTCTCTCATTCCCCCCCCCTCAAAAATAAACAAAATAAATCTTAATTAAAAAGTCTCTGTTACCTAAAGCAATCCACATAATTAATGCAATCCCTATCAAAATACCACCAGCATTTTTCACAGAGCTAGAACAAACAATCCTAAAATTTGTATGAAGCCATAAGAGACTCCAAATAGCCAAAGAAATTCTGAAGAAGAAAAACAAAACTGGAGGTATCATGATTCCGGATTTCAAACTATATTATAAAGCTAGAATCATTGAGACAACATAGTACCAGCACAAAAACAGACACATAAATCAATGAAACAGAATACAGAACCCAGAAATGGACCCACAACTATATAGTCAACTAATCTTCGACAAAACAGGAAAGAATATCCAATGGAAAATAAGACAGTCTCTTCAACAAATGGTGTTGGGAAAACTGGACAGCAACATGCAGAAAAGTGAAACTGAACCACTCTTTTATACCATACACAAAAATAAATTCAAAACGGATGAAATTTCTAAACATGAGACAGGAAACCATCAAAATCCTAGAGGACAACACAGGCAGAAACCTCTTTGACCTCAGCCATAGAACGTCTTACTAGACACATTGCTAGAGGCAAGGGAAACAAAAGCAAAAATAAATTCCATCAAGATAAAATGCTTCTGCACAGAGAAAGAAACAATCAACAAAATTAAAAGGCAGCCTATAGAATGGGAAATTATACTTGTAAATGACATATCTGACAAAGGCTTAGTATCCAAAATCTATAAAGAACTTATCAAGCTCAACACCCCCCACAAAAAAAATAATCCAGTTAAGAAATGGGCAGAAGACATGAATAGACACTTTTCCAAAGAAGACATCCAGATGACTAACAGACACATGAAAAGAGTCTCAACATCACTCATCAACAGAGAAATACAAATCAAAACCACAATGAGATATCACCTCACACCTGTCAGAATGGCTAAAATTAACAACACAGGAAACAGCAGGTGTTGGCCAGAATGTGGAGAAAGGGGAATCCTCTTGCACTGTTGGTGGGAATGCAACCGGTGCAGCCACTCTGGAGAACAGTATAGAGTTCCCCCAAAAGTTAATAACAGAACTACCCTATCTTCCACCAATTGCACTACTAGGTATTAACCTAAAGGATACAAAAATACAGATTTGAAGGGATACATGCACTGCGATGTTTATCACAGCATTATCAACAATAGTGAATGGAGAGAGCCCAAATGTCCATCTACTGATGAATGGATAAAGATGTGGTGTATGTATGCATTGGAATATTACTCAGCCATCAAAAAGAATATGAAATCTTGCCATTTGCAATGATGTGAATGGAGCTAGAGTATATTATGCTAAATGACATAAGTCAGTCAGGGAAAGACAAATACCACATGATCTCACTCATATGTGGAATTTAAGAAAGAAAACAGATGAACATATGGAAAGAGGGGAAAAAAGGAGACAAGGAAACAAACCATAAGAGACTCTTAACAAAAGAGAACAAACTGAAGGTTGATGGAGGAAGGTGGGTGGGGAATGGGCTATATATGTGACGGGTATTAAAGAGGGCTCGGGCGCCTGGGTGGCTCAGTGGGTTAATGCCTCTGCTTTCGGCTCAGGTCATGATCTCGGAGTCCTGGGATCCAGGCCCGCATCGGGCTCTCTGCTCAGCAGGGAGCCTGCTTCCTCCTCTCCCTGTCTCTCTGCCTGCCTCTCTGCCTACTTGTAATCTCTCTCTCTCTGTGTCAAATAAATAAATAAAATCTTTAAAAAATAAATAAATAAATAAAATTAAAAAAAATAAAGAGGGCTTTTGCAATGAGCACTGGGTGTTGTATGTAAGTAATGAATCACTGAATTCTACTCCAGAAACCAATATTTCACTGCATGGTAACCAAAATTTAAATAAAAATTTTATTAAAATTTTAAATTAAAATTAAAAATTTAAAACTACATTAAATTTAAAATAATACCTTAAAATTCAATTATATGCATTATTAAAATAATAAATTATTATTAAATTAAAATAATACATTAAAATGAAAATAATAGTAATAATATACTTATTTAACCCAATCTTTCTAAAATATGGTCTGGGCACTTGGTTGACACCATTGGTAAAGCATCCAACTCTTGGTTCCGACTCAGGTCATGATCTCAGGGTCAAGAGATCAAGCCCTGCTTTGGGCTCCATGCTCGGCATAGTCAGCTTATGACTCTCCCTCCCTCTCCTTCTGCCCCTCCCCCCTAAAATAAATAAATAAATCATTAAAATACATAAAATAAAATAATAAAATATGGTTATTTCAACATTTAACTGATATGAAATAAATTTTTGACAAAATATTTTACATTATTTTTTCGTGCTGTTAAAGTACCCAGACTAGGGCCATCATGGAGCTTGCTCATGCTAAGCCCCTCGTCAGCAAATTAAAACTTAAAATTTCTATGATCAACTCTCAGAACAGGAAGGCCTAACTCAACCAATCAGCACTTGCTCACTCACCACAGATTACCTGACCAACTTCAAGACTTCCTTTTGCTCCAAATAAGCAATGCCCGGTATAACTTCCTTGTTTCTGGCTCACTTCAGTTTATAAAACCCTCAGTTTATTCAACTCTTTGAAGCTCCTCTCTTTTCTAGACTGGATGCTTCCCAATTCACGAATCACTAAATAAAAGCCGACTAGATCTGAAATTTTTTTAATAATAACAAATCTTTGAAATCTGGAATGTATTATATACTCACAAAATATCTCTTTCCAGACACTATATGTTCATCAGCAATACTTAATATGTATTTAGGTTTAATAAAATACAGTTGAAAAAGTAGATTCACATACCCAAGTTTTCCAAACAAGATAAAATTTCACTAAGTGAATCAAATATCAATTTTTAAATTAGAATTAAATTCATTAAAATCGAATAAATTTAAAATTCAGTGTTTTGATCACACAATCTACATGTCAAATTCTTAATAGTTACATGGGGTTAGTTGCAAACAAGACAGTCTAGAGAAGCCATATATCCTTAGCGGTTAAGTAGAGATTCAACTTAGTGAATCTCTTTAGTCTATTGCTTATAATATATTTAGCTTAATGAAACTCATAGGAGGCTGATAAGAACTTAATCATTTAGGGGAAACAAGGTAGAAGTGATGTTAGATAGATAGATAGATAGATAGATAGATAGATAGATAGATAGAGGCGCCTGGGTGGCTCAGTGGGTTAAGCCTCTGCCTTCGGCTCAGGTCATGATCTCAGGGTCCTGGGATCGAGCCCTGCATCGGACTCTCTGCTCAGCGGAGAGCCTGCTTCCCCTTCTCTCTCTCTGCCTGCCTCTCTGTCTACTTGTGATCTCTCTCTCTGTCAAATAAATAAGTAAAATCTTTAAAAAAATAAAGAATAAAAAAATAAAATAATAGACAGACAGATATAGATAGATAGATAGATAGATAGATAGATAGATAGATAGATAGATAAACAAGACTAAAATGTGTGGTAAATTTCATGTCACTTGTAGACCTTACAAAATATCTGGAATTAGAGAAAGCAAGATGGCTTACTTTTGCTTCAAAGCTAGGAGGAAGTTGAGATTTCTTCTAAGTCTTACTCAAAAACCAAACAAAAAAATACAACTATATCTTAAAACACATTTTAAATCTGACCTCATTCTTTGATGTTTTCCTTATTAGTTTTAATAAAAATAAAATTTTCATCCTAATTATGATAAAGTTATCTTTCTCATTCATTTAAAAATGAATAAATATACATGTAAGTATATTCAATTACATATATAAGGAAACTTACAATAGATAACTTAAGGTAACAAAAACTGTTTTCTAATACTATATCACATTTATAATTTTTCTAAAAACTAATATGTCTTGCTTAATCAGCAGTTAAAATGGAAAACAGCTTTTTTTAAGACAACATGAACATTTTATTCCATTGCTATTTGTTTTTCTCCATCTTTCTGAACACAACAAAAGTATTTTATAGATAATAATCTTGGACACCAAAGTCAAGTGTTTATCACCAAAATTCATACAATAAACCACCATTGTGCTAAGAACTCATTATGAAGTTGACTTCTTGTCCATGAAGCCAGGAAGTAATCAAATGGCAGCATTTGACAATAATTAAATTCATACTTAGATTTCAATGGGGATGGGAGACTAGAAATCAGGATAAAATGAGTAAACTTATAGAAAACAATTTATATTTAATCAGAAAAGACAAGTTTTGAGGTAATAACCAATATCTATAATCCCATGAAAAATCTTTTTGAAGATTTATTGAACAGTTGTCAATCAGATTGCCACGAAACACAAGTTCTTTAAAGGACTTTAGTAGCAGGAGCGTTTCATGAATGGACCAATGGTTCACACTGCAACAAATCAAAGAAGGAAGGCCCGGACTTCTGTAACTAGAGATCTTTATAAATGTCGGACTCCTGGTGATCTCAAATATGGGTCTGATTTTCAAATACCTCCATTGATTTCTGCATGTGCTGCAAAGGAACAGACCCTTTTCATTTATAGGCATAATTCACTGTATAAAAGAAAACCCTCCCAATTTTGGAAATATGTGAGGGTGGGTCATCTTCAAGATATTCTAAACTTTGCAATTTGATTAAAGTTACTGCCGAAGTGCAGTTTTCATGATTCCATTTACATAGCCTTTTTTTTTTTTTTTGAGATCAGAGAACCACAATTTTCCATGAAATAAAATGAATCCCCATATGTTTTTACTCACTTTGTGACAAAATTTGGATTCTTTCTCTTGAAGACTTTGGAGTTTGATTTATTGACCTAGTCCAGATAGGATTTCTTAACTACTGTTGGGTGAAAGGCTTCTTGTAACACACAATGGTCCTAATTCAGGCTGAGATAATGGCCCTAGGACAGCTAAAAATATATCATTTGTTACGGAAGTTGGATATTATCACTGCTTGTATAACTGCTCCTGTAGTAAAGGATGATTTGAATTTTTATTGTTTCATTTTATAAGTGACCAATAAAATGAATAATATACATCCCATTACACAATTAAAGACAAGACCACTGGCTTTACTAGAAAATAAAACAAAAATAGAAATATAAGAAAAGAACCCAGAGGAAAC
Organism: Ailurus styani; assembly: GCA_002007465.1. Lineage (NCBI taxonomy): Eukaryota > Metazoa > Chordata > Mammalia > Carnivora > Ailuridae > Ailurus > Ailurus styani. Next base: position 4,131,976 of record LNAC01000010.1, on the reverse strand, counting down.
AAAACAAAATAATCTCATAACTAAATAACTTGCTCCTTAAATTATATTCAGCTTATGTATAGCATCATACATGTGTGCTATAATTTGTCCTAAGAATAATTTTTATCACTTCATTTGGTTATACAAGCTAGTTTTTTTCTATTTGCCTCACTGTAGTGTAAGTGCCTGACAATTAGTTTTGATTATAATATAAGTACTTGACATTAAACTGTTGATTGCCAAGAGATCTACTTCAAAGTCATCCACCTCAAATAAACATGTTGCCAGCTATACAATGAGATAAAGACCCAGACAGCTCTCCTTATGAAGCTCCCCTTTTAGGAAGCTTTGGGTGACCTAGATACCTGACTGCTAGAGTAACCCTGCTTTTCCTTTTCCATGCTTTAATTCCTGCTGTTATGTTTTAAATTCACCAATGAAGAGTAAACTCAAAAAAACCCTAGGGAAAAAACCCTTCCCTTGACCCCAATAAAGATAGAACTCCAGATCCTTGAGCTCACTCTCTCTCTCTCTTTACCTCAGACCTTGCTGTGTGGCCATGAATGTGCCAAGTACTCTGCAGGATCTGTGAGTAATCAACCTTGTTTTACTCGAGTTCTCTGACGGTTGTTGCTGAGGCATGTCTTGCAAGGAGAATCACAAGAACTAGTCCAGCCACAACACTGACTTTGGTGGGGCTCACCACAAATCATAAGGGCCCAGAAGAGTGCCCCAGGCATTCCTAGCCAATAGTATCACTATTTTCTTTTTCTTTTCAAAGTTTTATTTAAATTCTAATTAGTTAACATATAGTGTAATATTGGACCCAGGAGTAGAATTTAGTGATTCATCCGTTACACACAACACCCAGTGCTCATCACAACAAGTGCCATCACTATTGATAGGCTGAAACCAGCACAAAACACTCACTTTCTATAATTTAGTACTGAGGGCATTCAGAAAATACATTTTAATGTTTAGAGCAAAGTTTTCATTTGTACCTGGTCACTTAGACATTTTTCCCCCAATCCCTGAAATGAAAGAAAGAAATCATTTTCTTGTATAATAGATACAACTGATTTAGCAGGGAACAACATGTTGCTTTAGCCAATCCTGATTCTGGACAACTAATTTGAATAGCTAGTTAATTTCTGCAAGTAGCCTCTTGTTTTCTCCAAAAATGAGGGGAAGCCCAGACTAGAAGAGAAGGAACAGGAGGGAAAAACAGGCGAATACAGAAATAGAGTAGATAACTGCTCAAGCATGGCTAATCAGAGAGGACACTCCATGCATATTATGGACCCATTGTGATAATAAAATTGGAATAAAATTGACTACCCAAACCACTTGAGACACTGTGCATCTTTAATTTTTAAAGTTATGAAGACACTTGACACAGAAGGGGATCAATTATCATGAGTTTGCGTGCAAATACTTACTTAAGCAAGACAGTGGGTCAGAGTCAGTAGGAAAATTGCAGGCTTGCAGCCACGTAATGGCAACTAATTACACTATTCCAGGGCCCCTTTCCAATGGTCTCAGTTGGCAGTAATGGTCGTGGCTGATTTATTCTGAATCACTTTCAAGGGTCTGAAGTTATGATAAATTTATATATTTGCTAATGAAAACTGGTTCTGATAATGAATCCACCAAAACAATAAAAGAAAAAGGAATCCTCCTGTTAATTTGGTAGGTGCTCAAAACTTTGAGGTGAAGATTTTGGCACATTTTAATGATGGAACAGAAGTGTCTGGTACAGTATATAGGCAGCTCCCAGATCACAGTAACCCCTGTTATAATGGGCAACCTTGAACATATATATTTTGGGAGATAAGAATTTAGACTCTCTCCCTTATATGGAACATTAATAGAGTGTTTTATTTCGCGTAAAATAAAATGCTTCTCTTTTGGTAATAATAGTATGAAGGGCCTGTTCAGGCACTGACTTGGTTCCATACTATCAAGGTAAATTCATTTTTTTTGTTATTCCATAAGGTTAATCAGCTGATTTAGTAGAAATGCCTTTTTACACTTCTTTTTTTTCCATCCCCACAAAATCATCTCCATAAGGTCAAATCCAAGGGAAAAAAAAACCCAACAAGTTGGTCTGATAAACAAGAAAATTGAACTTTACTGAGTTCCATTAAATGAGCAGTCTGACTTGCAGTGAACAATAAAAATGAGCAAGCTCCATGTATTGTCTTTATTTCTTTAAGGAAAAATTTAATCTTTCAAACCTCATTGTCTTTATGAAAACTAAATAGACATGACATTTTTTTCTATTTCTTATTTCTTAGCAATGTGCCCATTAAGAAGTGAATTTAGCACTGGTGATAAATTGCTTTTTCTTTCTGTTCTACTGAATGTACTGCTTTAATGTATATTTAAAAATTAATATATTACATATAAAACTAAATCCATTCCATGGTATTTCCCTGAATCTCTTCCAAAGGATATCACCTGTACAGTAAATAACCTTTGTTTATGGGGGGGGGGAGGCTCTTCATCATTTAAAAAAAAAAAGTATGTGTTCTCAGCCTACATAGCCACCTGTGTCACCACCCACACTGTGGGTGGGCGTGATATGCTGACCTCCACCAGATGCGTGACCATGTCACCAAAAATGAGAAGAGATTTGCCAGAAGAGATGGTGCCACTACATATGCCACCAAGAAGCTGATCAAATTTTAATGTCAGCTCCTCACTCTGCTAGCTTGAATCTAGTAGCATAATCTTTTGTTTCAATCCTTAAAAACATAAAATGTACATATTCACGTTTAGCATAATAAACATTACATGAAATGCATACATGTGCATTCAGAATCTCCCTTCCTTTTCCTACCTTTTCTGAAGTTTTCACTTTATTTCTTCCTGAAACTTATAATCTATTTGAATTAGAAGAATGTTGGCACAATGCTGGGAAATACCAGGCTCAACACTGAGTAAATGGTTCCACACTGGCATCTTCAAATCCACAGTGAGGAAGTAAGACTGAAAAGCTACCCCCCTCTATTGATATGTGGGTCAACGGGGTTAGGAGATATAGTAGTTTTTCTTTCTTCCATCCTTTTTGCGGTCTACTTGGGGGTGGGAGGCTATTAGCAGTGGAGTAGGAACTAACAGCATTACATGCTACAAAGAGCAATTGCCTGAGCAATTTTCCTAAGCCAGAGCCAAGGCAAAGCAAATGTAAAGCTCCACCTCGTCTCTGTCAGCCACATGAGAGTGGAGCTGCACTGCGATCTCCACAGGGCAAATTCCATGACAGAAACTGAACTCTGTGGCCAATTGCATGGCGGCATGGGTCTGTCTCAAGTATGGAATTTAAATATTGTACACTATGCACAGTTTTTTTATTTTCTGGGGATAGCACAAATAAAAACTTTAATAACGCAGGTGTATTTGCTTGACTTCTTTGGAAGAAAATACCTTCCAGCTAAAAAAGAGATGCATAATGTTATTTGGAAATATTAGTATCATACTATGATTTGGTATTTTAATATCAAGTCCGATGAAATAGTGGCCAAAAATTTCATCTTAAAATTGTTTAATCTTCTATCTAAAGCTAAATATGGACAAAATATTCCTTGAGATCTGACCATTCGATATAGAGTGTCTCTTTGCCCCTTTTAGAATGTCACATATTTCAAAAAACTATCTCTTCACATCTAAAGACATAACAGGCAAGTGAAATGGAAAAGTTCAACTGCCAACTAAATCTTCTATAGATAACATTTAAAGAAACTGTTCTTCCCATATCCCATGCCTGAAAATATAAGGAAATCGTACTCATTCAATCTAAAGGTTCAAAGGACATATAATCAATGTGCATTAAATAACTACCTGCACTTAACTTTCTTCTTTTGCTTTTAGTTTTGGGTAGAATTTTACTGTTTAAATTTCAAATTCAAAGCTACATAATTGTGAAAGCTATTTCTTTGTGTCTTTATATTGGTATTTTTATATCTTGAACTCATTCAGGCTTATTTTCTTCTTTGTAAATTCTTACATATAAAAATGATGATGTTTTCATACAGCAAAAGTCTTCATATAAAGTCACAATAAAGCAAGGACTAGAGTTAGGCAATCAATGAGACTGAAAAATTACATACTGCTTATTTTATGAAATTGTAGAATCATAAAACTGGAAGATAATCATAGAGATCATCTTAACTCTCCTCATTTTCTAGAAGAAAAAGAAGAAAATAATTAAAAAGTAAGGTTCAGAGGATATGTCACTTGCTTATGACCACATGGCTAGTCAACGGCAAAGATGATCCCAGACCGCTTCATTCCTGAAATATTTTTGCTCTACAAGCTCCCTAATGGAATAAAGATTAAGACAGGTAATTACGAGATAGACGGACAGATGATAGATGAAAGATAGATAGATATAGATACATGATAGATAAGAGATAAATAGGTTTCTAGGACCAACTAACTCAGGAAAGTGTGAAATAAAGGAAAAGTACCTTAAAATGGTTGGTTTGGTCAGAGTCCCAACAGGAAAGAGATGACACATTCAAACTAGGATAGTTGTATAATATATGAAGTATTTACCAAGGTGTGGGTAGAGTATAAGGAAATCACAAAAGATAGGGCCAGAGATCAGTCTAGAAAATCCGAGCTATTACTATTCCTAGACCAAAACTGAGGAAGGGTGTGCGTTTTCAGTAAGCCAAAACAAGGGTCCTCTATGGAGGACGAGAACTCTGACCTGTCTGTGGTCAAGGGGCAGAGCCAATGGGAAGTGATTCTTCAGGGGAAAGCAGAGAACTGAAGTCACTGGCCTCTCTTCCCCACCCTCTGATCTGAAGAAATGACAGGCAGATAAAGAGCTAAAGAAAAAAAAAGGTCAATTTTAAAATTAGGAGCAAAAACGGATTTACTCAAGCAAGGGCAGAATAGTGTAGAATAAGAAAGTTGTACTGGATAACCAATAGATGGTAAATTCGGGTTTCTGTGGGAGAGGAAAGGAAGAGTAAATGGAGAGAAGGAGGAAAAGTTGAGGACAAGAGAGAGAAGGTTGAGGGTGCAATGGGTATAAACGTACTAAAATTAAAAAAAAAATCCTTTTTCACGTAAACCTGTTCCAATTGGGTCTGGGCTAGAGACGTTTCTATTGGACTGCCCTGCTGTAACATTCATGCAGTATTATATACGCAAGCTTCACGTGAACACTGAGAATTTCCAAATTACCTCAGTCTATGAAATATGCTCACTCTATCTGAAATTCTTTTCCTCTCCTTGCTTGCATAAAAGACTCCTGCAGCATGTCACTTAGTATTAACTTATTTAACTTTCTTTTTGTTTTGTTTGTTTTTAAGATTTTATTTACTTGAGAGAGAGTGCTCACACATGCGCTCATAAGGGAGGTAGGGTAGGAGCAGAAAAGGAGGCGGGGGAAGAATCTCAAGAAGATTCTGCATGAGCAGAGTCCGACTAGGGGCTCCATCTCATGACCCTGAGATCATGACCTGAGCTGAAACCAAGAGTCAGATGCTTAACTAACCGAGGCACCCTGGGTGCCCCAATTTACCTTTCTGAGCGTTCCTCTGTATGCCCGTGCAGCCTCCACGCACTACCAGCCCCACACTGTTCCTGAATGGTCATCCATGTGCATTTCCCCAGACTACCTTTTACAGATGCCATGCACGTACTAAACCTATTCCTGGTCCACCATTTTCCTTCTGATATTGCTGTCTTGCTTCTGGTTATTTAGGATTGATTTCTTCCACAGGAACCCACAAGCTATATAGAAAACAAGAAAAACACACCAAGTATGTGGGACTTATCTCCCAATATTATCAGGAAAGAACAGAACTTGCTTCCCTTTGCTGGAAATTTCCATGTGTTTCTTGGCCCCTACCACATACCCATAGCTCTTCTTTTCCTTTTACCAGCAAACACCATTTCCCACTTTTTTCCAGATTTCTTTGCCAACCAAAGGATAGACTTCCTTTGCTAAGACATTTACCAAATGTAGAATGAAATACTTTCTGCTTACAATTTAAATTAAGGTTATGCCGTCAGTGACGTACAGCTTTTATTTTCTTTTGAGATTTCATGGGTCCCTGTAAGCCTTAGTTCCTGCATCTATAAATAATAATAGCTTCTTCCTCATAATTTGTTAAAATGATATGAGATAATCCATGTAAAGTGCTGATTACAGCACTGCAAATAATAAAAGCTCTTTAAATGTTAACTATTATTGGGTGCCTGGGTGGCTCAGTGGGTTAAAGCCTCTGCCTTTGGCTCAGGTCATGATCTCAGGGTCCTGGGATGGAGGCCTCATCAGACTCCCTGCTCAGCGGGGAGCCTGCTTCCTCCTCTCTGCCTGCCTCTCTGCCTACTTGTGATCTCTCGCTCTCTCTCTGTCAAATAAATAAATAAAATCTTTAAAAAAATGTTAACTATTATTATTACTGCTCTCTAAATGGCTGTCCATGATGGGCCAATGATTTATTGTGAAGAATGGTAATGAAGCAAGCTAAGGGGTCAACTGCTCTCCCAAGAATGAAGAGGAAAGAACAATGCTGCCCCCATTAGAATCCCTTGGTATCGATGATTAAGATCATCTCTTATGACAAGCTAGTCTTTTTTCTCAGAAATGGCACCTATTTATCTCCATCAATCAGATTAGCCAGTCCAGAATAAAGTTACATTTTTTTCATGGTGACCTTATTTTTCCAGAGTTTATGTTTAATGAATCATATTTGGAGCATTCAATTTAATCTTGAAAAAAAAACTAGTAGAAATATTGCTGAGTACAGTTCTAGAGCTATTCTAAAAATCTTTGAGAAAGAGCTTTGTAAATGGATCATCAAAAATGCATGATAGTACTAGAGAGACCTTGTGCTATGAGAACACAATCTAAGGAAGAATAGAGGCCAGCTGCCTGAAATGAAAAATACGATCTGAGACTGAAATAGAATTAACACAACCACACAAAACAACTCAAATTAAAACCACTACCAGATTATTCATGAGGTGATGAGTATATATGGTAAAATAAAATATGACCCTTTATTTTTCAATTGGTTTATATTTGAAAATGCAGAAAAGTACAAAAAAGTAATCTAACAAATATCTTGCACCTCAGATTAAACAAACATGCTTTCACATTTTCTTTGAGTAACTGTGGAAAAACATAAAACAGTAAAGGTCTGATCAAAATTCCTTTTTTGTAGCCTAATTCAATCTATTCCATGCCATCCCCATTGAATCCTAGACAAACTGAAATGTATCTTTTCCATCCAAGTTTTTATACTTTTTACATACAAATATATGATATGTTGTACCTACATAAAATATATATTATTATGTGTTTCAAATTTTTAAATAGCAGGCATCATGGTGTATGAATTCTTAAGAGTTTGTCTTTTTCTCTCAACATTTATTTATTGTGACTGCTGAATATAAAGTTATCCACTTCTAATAATGGATATTTAAGGTTTTTTCTAGTTTTTTTCTTTCTATAAACAATGTCACATTGAATACCCTTGTGCATATTTTTTGTGCACATATGCAACAGTTTTTCCGAAGTAAATACAGCACTTAGAAGTGGAATGCTGGATCCTGATCCACTTAACCAGATATTGCCAAATCATTCTCAAAACTTGCTGTATCAATTTATACAACCACTACCAATATACAAGGGTTCCCTTTATTCCATAACCTCATCAGCACATGATACTGCCAAAATTTCTTAAATGTTTATTTTTCTGGTGAATGTGCAATCAAGTAACATTGGTTAGATTTTATTTAAAAGCCAAAATTAAAATGAATTTTAAAATGAATGCCCTTTAAGTAGTCAATGCCTGGATTTGAAGTATCTTACTAAATTTCCATTTAACCTGTTTCGTACCTATGTAGACTATTAAATGTGTGATATAACAATGAGTTGCCCAAAGAAGAAATGAAACAGCAGATCCTCTTTCTTTCCAAAGCAAAGGAAAGGGTTTGTTCCATCTCATTTTCCTCAGGCCCAAAATTACCTAGACCCTTATTAAAAAAGAGCTCCGTTAACTATAAATCAGGTCTTTCAAAGGTAATTCATACCTTTGTAAATAGTAACATTCTTAGAAATCCTGCTTTTTCTTCTCTTTCCTCTCCTCCTTGTCCCTCACCTTCTCCTTTTCCTTTTCCTATTTGACTTTTTTTTTTCCTTAAGAAAAGCCCATTTAAATATACTCAGTTGTAAAGCTGGACTGTTTAGCCACATCTTAAATGTGGCAAAGATTACAACTTCCCACAGAGATTTTGCATTTGAGTCTTTTCATTAATACAGCCAGCAGGATTTGAGGATTTCATTAACTCTTCATTAGGAGTTTGACAATTCTAATAAACTCACCTTTCTTCTATAAGGCCAAATTTATCCAGTAGTTTATGCTTCCATTACAGTAATGTTAAAAATCTGTTCTCAATAAAATTTTCTGCAAAAATTATCTTTGTTCCTAAAGTTACTCCCTAGAAGATATTCATTTTTTTTAATTAAATGAAACTTTCTACAAAATGCCATAGGCCTGCAAGAACTACATAAACTAAGGACTATTAACAAAGGGGTTACTATTTCATTGTTATTATTGATGTTCAAGTAATCATGTAGGCTATGTATGCATATGGTAATGTTTTTATTTAAGTTTGCTGGAGTCAATCTTATTTTCAAAATTATAAAAAAGAATTTAACTTCTTGTGAAATACTCAGAATACAGTTCTTTAAATATGCAAACTATATTATTAATTTTATAAGAATGTTGACTTTTATGATTTTTATTTCAAGGATTTGTTAAAATGCAATGTATTTATATTTTCTCCTTTAAACTTCTATACTGCTCAAGAATTTTTGATAACTTCTTATTGTAATTTCACCACATGAAAAATAATCAAATAAATAAATAAAACGATTCTGCCTAAGTTTCAAGGCCCTCAATAATTTAACTCAACTCATTTGTACTGATTCATCTTGTTATTTCTCTATGCACATTCGACACCTCAAATTTCTTACCAACTTCCTATCTTTGTTATCAAAAACAATTGATATTTTTCTCCCTCTGCATCATGGATCTACTGTAACCTTTACATAACACTTTTACATTAGTTTTCTACTGACGATACAAAAATTACTACAAATTTAGCACTTACGAATTACTTATCTTCCAGTTCCGTAGGTTAGAACTCCAATACTGGTCTCACTGGCCTAAAATCAAGATGTCATTAGGCTGTGTTATTTTTCCAGTTTTAGAGGTCACACATATTCCTTGGCTTGTGGCCTCCTTCTGCTATGTTCAAAGTCAGTAAAGTTACATTTTTCTGACCATTCTTCCACAGTCATCTCTCCCCCTTTCTTACCATACTAAAGTAATGTCTCCAATATTAAGTACCCATGTAATCAGATTGAGTTCACCTGAATAATCCAGAACAATCACCTCAAGGTCCTTAGCGTAACCACAATAGCAAAGTCCTTTTTACTATGTATGATGACACATTCATGGGTTCCAGAGATTAGTACACAGAATCTTTGGGAACCACTATTCTGCCTATCACATTTTTCCTCTATTTCAGCCACCTACGAGCTTATATCTTTACCTATAAAATTAGAGCATGCAGCGGGTGATTCAGACTAAAAAATTCCCTCAATCCCACTTCCCATTTTACAAGTCCAAGAGTCTCACTGTTGCCAAATGACAGATTTTTAGCAACTATTTGTTAAGTGGTATATGACGTAACTTGCCTTTCTAGGTCCAGCCCACATAATAACATTTTTTGAAACATCACTTAATTATGTCAGCTTACATGAATTTCTCACCCAAAGTTTCTCTAGCATCTATTATTTGACCACTAATTTGCAACCTATCATTTATTTTATGCAAGGACAAGTATTACTTTTTTACTTAAATATGTATTTATTATGCTTCATTTCATATTTTTATTATTTTATTATGTTTTATACTTTTCCCTTTATTACATTTTCCCATCATTCATTCCATTGTGCATTCTCTATATTTTATATGCCACATTTTACTGGCCCGGGTCAGTCCTGTGCCTAAAGGCAAGATCTCCTTGGTTTATTTTCCTTCTCAACTCAGTTTTGTAATTCTCCTTGCCAGAAGACAAACTAGGGCATGGGGAAAGCACAGGGGCAGATTTTCCATTCTTCCTCTACTTTTCCATCATTTTTGACCATAACAGGTGTGGAAACTCAGGTTGGATTAGCACCCTGGGCCTAATTGTCTTGAATTTATGAAGAAGTATGAAGCCCCACATCAGTCTCAGGCTTATGTGTCAGTCATATTATGTTTTTCACCAGGAAGAATAAATTTCATTCATCACTGCCAGTCCAATGTCCAGCACATTCCCTGCATATAGTAAGCACTTAATAAACATTTATCAAATGAATAGATGAAAAGAGGAGTGGAAGACTGACATAAAAATTAGACTCTGTATAAATGTTACTGAGCTTTGCACGCAGGAGAGGAATGGGTAGGTAAATTTGGCTACTCTACTCAGCCCATTATAGATACTTATTCCTAGAAATCCCTTGTGATAGGTATAATGTATTTTTTAGGATGTAGACATGATTTTTTCAAATGTCAAAAGTCAATAAATCATCTTCAGAAAATGTTAAGGAAAAGCCCAAGACAACCATTTCGGCCCAAGAATGAAGTAGTAAAATCTTCTGTAAGAGAATTTTTCCAAAAGTATTTCAAAAATGCTTTTAGTCTTTATGCTATTTTTAGAGAATGCATCTCTCTAAAATGACTTCTTTCAAAAACACCACATATATCAACACTAATATCCTATCAAGTTATATTTTATTATACATTTTCATATGTTCTTCTTCTCTGACAGATCTTGAACTTCTTGGTGTGTCTAATGAAACTGTATCCTTAGAACCTAGGACAGTTTTTACTTCTTTTTTAAAAATGTAAATAAATAAATGAGTATATATCTCACTTGTTATCATACCTTCCTCAGATACCAGACATTAATATGTGCAAAGGATTATGAAAACCATACATATTCCATGCCATAATAGAATAAGACTGACAACTCCAAATAAAAAATTATCTGTCTCCATACGTAAGACTCTTAGTTACAGACAAATAAAGATGTCCTTCCTAGTATCTCAAGATTTTGTGGTCAGATTAGCTTTCAATTTATAATCATTAAATAAAGCCTCCTAGCTCTTGGATCTAATAGCTATGGTTTCACTTCATATTCAAAATGTGCCTTCCTCTGTTCTTAACAGTAAGCCTACCTGTGTGGAAAGTGTTGCACTGGGAAAGATGAAACATATATTTTGGTATACACAGGGTTTAAATATGTTTAATCCTATATACCCCTAGTTTATTCTGGAATTAATTTAACTAACTGATGCTTAGATTTTAATATTTTTTTAATTATTATATTTTTGCATTTGTATTAGTAGGGTACACTAGCAGTATTATTCTTTACAACTTTAAGAGTTCAAGAACAGAGCAAAAGTGTATTTTTCATTCTAGTTCACTGATGATAAAACAGGAGCATGGACATTTTAAGTATCTTATTCTAAATCATATAATGAGTCCTGATAAAATCACTGTTGGAAATCAAAGCTTTTTGTTCAATGGGTTCAACAATGAGCCATTCATCTTCCTTGGAGATTTTGCATAAGTAATAGCAGCTCAAGTTTAAGAACAAATCCAGTGGCCATAATATCTATATTCGTTCTACATTAGAGGATTTAATTTTCTGTTTATGAATTCAGCATATTTCTCTGAATTGGATGAAGTTCAGTGTTTTATTATAGGAAATCGTATTTTTTCCTGTAGGTTGTCAGGAAACAGTTACCCAATTTTACAAAGTTATAACAATGGTTCTTATCCAAAACTGTTATAAGTCATGAAAATGAAATCAATTTACTGGCTCAGCTCCCAGATTAAGGATTGCTTTATGAATAAATAATAAATGGCATCTAAAAGGGGAATGGACAATTTATATTTATCAACCTACTTCTTACTTTTTTACATTTAGCAGTGAAATAGTTATTATTTAGAATCGAAATGCCTCAAAATGTGGTAATATTTTCCCAAAAAAGAAAAGAAAAGAGGGAAGGAGGGAGGGAGGGACGGAAGAAGGAAGGGAGGGGGAAAAAAGAACTCGCAAAAACCAAACCTAGGTATCACCATCATCATCATAAATAATTAAAAAGCTTATTTTGCAAAATACAGATCTTCCTCGACTTATGATGAGGTTATGTCCCAATAAACCCATCATAAGTTGAAAACACGAAAAGTTGAAAATGCATTTAATACACTAGCCTACCAAACATCATGGTTTAGCCTGGCTACCTTAAATGTGCTCAGAACATTTACATTAGCCTACTGTTGGCCAAAGTTACCTAAAATGAAACCTATTTTATCATAAAGTGTTGGAACATCTCATGAAACTGATTGAATACTGTGCTCAAAGTGAAAAACAAAATGGTTACATGTGTACAGAATGATTGTAAGTATATTAGTTGACCCTCATGACCACATGGCTGAGGACGCTGTAGCTCGCTGCCCCACCCAGCATCACCAGAGAGTGTCATCCCTCATATTACCAACCCAGAACAAGGTCCAAATTCAAAATTCAAAGTGTGGTTTCTACTGAATGTGAACTGCTTTCACATCATTGGAGAATCAAAAAAATCATAAGTCAAACACTGTCATAAGTAAGGCACCATCTGTATCAATTCCACTGACAATTTAATACTTTATGAATACAGATACTATAACACATCTCTTCTACTTCATTCTCAATTTTTCTTCCCCAGCCTACTCACATTTTATCTCTCTAGTGATCACTTACAGAGAAAATATGCCCACTTGGGTTTGTTTAACAAACCCCCATTAGATGGCAATTTTGAGGTATCATAAGAGGAATTAGCATTTTGATACGTTATCTTCTGTTATTATTATTTTTCTAGAGAACTTTATAAAATTAGCAAAAGATTAATAATGGTACAAGTGTAATGTCATAAGTAGACCATTACAAATGTAAGACAAAATATAAGAAATCCAAGGAGAAAAACTGACAGAATTGGGAATTTTTGTGGAAAAAAGAACAGTATGAATAAGATCATCTTGACACACAGATAAAATGTATTTGAATTAGCGAGAAGGAGAACAGGAACTCAGAGTGGCTCTCTTCCCTTTTCATTCTATAATCCTTACCTAGATAGTTTTCTCTTCACATAAGATTTCAATTGATAGCTATACTACTTTGGGCAGTAAATGTTTCTTTACTACCTACACCTCTTTTCTGAGCTCCAAACACACTTACAAATGATCTACTCATATCCCCTTTTGCTTGTCTTAAAAATGTCATTTGATACATTGATACCATCCTCAACCATCTCCTTTACCAACCATATCCAAGCCATCACTAACTTATTGCTTTCTCTGAATTATCTCCTATATTTATTCACTTCTCTACATTTATAATTCACCGCCTATTCCAAACCACCATCTCAGACAACTGTAATATCCACTTAACTCTTCTAATTCCACTGTTGCTCCCCTCTAGTCCATGATTCACATGGCACCTACACTGACCTTTTAAAATGTAATCATAGTCATGTTCTGATCCTGCCTGAAACCATTCAGGAGAAAGACAAACATGATTTCCAGATTATGGTCTACCACTAAGATATCTCTCAAGTCAAATCCAATATCATGTTTCTCTTTAGTCTCTTCTAACTACCATGATCATCCCAGTACCACAACCTCACTGTGCCTTCCTCCCACCATCGTCTTTGCCCATGTTCTTTCTTCTGGTTAGACTCTTCTTCCTCTCCCTTCTTTATTTTGTCAGTTCTTTTTCACTCTTCAGACCTCAATTCCTTTGCACTTTTGCAGGGCAAATTACTCTCCTGGTAAGGTCAAACTGCCTCATTGTGTGTCCTAAAGAACTAAGCACTCCTCTTTTATTACACTTATTGTGTCACTGTTTTACCAATGTCTGTCTCCTTCACTATGCTGTAAACCTGAAAAGGACATAGAGGGTCTATGATTTTACTCATCATGATAATTCTAAGATAAAGCAAGAGAATGCATATAGGAGATGCTCAAAAAAATCAGTTAAATATGACTACCAATTAAAAGTAATTAACAGCAATAAACAACAACAAAGTAAATTTTAAAGACAATATTATTGGGCGCCTGGGTGGCTCAGTGGGTTAAAGCCTCTGCCTTCGGCTCAGGTCATGATCTCAGGGTCCTGGGATCGAGGCCCGCATCGGGCTCTCTGCTCAGCAGGGAGCCTGCTTCCTCCTCTCTCTCTCTGCCTGCCTCTCTGCCTACTTGTGATCTAATCTCTCTCTGTGTCAAATAAATAAATAAAATCTTTAAAAAAATAAAATAAAATAAAAAAATAAAGACAATATTAAAGAACAAAAATATGAAACATTTATGGGTATATTTAGCAAAATAAGTAATGAACCTATACACAAAAAACTAGAAAAAATTTGAGACACAGTAAAAAGGAAAATAAGAAATTGAGATATGCCATTTTAGTGGATTGAAAGACTCAATATTGTTAAGGTATTAATTCTCAAATTTATTTGTAGATTCAACTTGATCCCAATCAAAATTCCAACATGCTCTTTTTTTTAAGAAATTGACAAGCTGACTTTAACATTAATATAAAAATGCAAAGGATTTGGAATAGCAAAAAAAATTTGAAAAAGAAAAAGTTGGGAAACTTATATTACCTCTAAGTATATCTAGACCAATGCAAGAGAAGAGAGAACCCTTAAATAACCGAACACATAAAGTCAATTGATTTTCACAAAGATGCCAAAGTATTGAGGAAAGATCGTATTTTCAACAAGTGGTGTTAAATAACTAGAAATCCATTACGGAGGGAGAAAACAAACTTTGACATTTTACATACTTCTCAAAAATTAACTTGAGATGGATCATAGACTTAAATATAAATGCTAACATTATAAACATTTGAAACAAAAATAAAATTTCATTATCTTAGGATAAGCAAAGATGTCTTAGATATGAAACAAAAAAGACAAACCATAAAATACTGACAAACTGAATTTCACAAAAATTTAAAATCTACTCCTTAGAAGATACCATTAAAAAAATGAAAAATCAATTAAGAGAAAATTTTATGTATGTATGTTTATACACATATATGTGTGTGAGTATAAGCATATATGACAAAGGACTTGTATCCAGAACACATAAAGAACCATTACAACTCAATAAAAACCTTTTTTTAATCACTATATTGTACAGGTGAAACTAACATAACACCATACTGTTAACTAACTGGAATTAAAAACATTAATAGGTAAATGGAAGGATGTTATGCTGAGCAAAATAAGTCAGTAAGAGAAAGATAATTATATGGTTTCACTCACATGTGGAATATAAGAAACAGCGCAGAGGATCATAGGGGAAAGGAAGGAAAACTTAATGGGAAGTCATCAGAGAGGGAGAAAAGCCACAAGTTTCTCTTAACTACAGGAAACAAACTGAGGGTTGCTGGAGGGGAGGGGAGTGGAGAGGATGGGGTTATTGGGTGATAGGCATTAAGAAGGGCACATGATGTGATGAGCACTGGGTGTTACACACAACTGATAAATTACTGAATACTACATCTGGAATAATTAATTAATTAAAAAATTAATTAAAAATTTAAAAAAATGGACAAAAGACTTGAACAGATTTTTTACAAAAGAATGTATACGAATAGCCAGAAAATGCATCAGAAGATACTCAATATCATTAGCCAATATCACCAGCTACTAGTATGGCTAAAATTTTTGAAACACCAAATATTGGTGAAGATATGGATAAAATTAAACTTTCGTAAATTTCTGGTGGTAATATAAAATGGTACATCCACTTTGGAACACAGCTTGGCCAGTTTTTAAGAAGTAAACATACATATAAAAATAGTACCTAAGACAAATAAATGTGTCTACACAAAGACTTACACTCAAATGTCCTATAGCCCCCTTATTCATCATAGCTCCAAACTGAACACAACCCAAATCTGCATCATGGATGAATAGGCAAATCGATTTTGGTATATTTATACAATGAGTACTACTTATCCACAAAATGGAATGAACTACCAAGACGTGAAAGGACATGGATTAATCTCAAAAATGTTATACCGAGCAGAAGAATTCAGATACAGAGTACATATTCAGTATTTCTTTTATAGGAAGTTCTAAAAAAGGAAAAAGTAATCTACACTAACAAATCTCCATCAGTTGTTGATTAGGAGAGTGAGTGGGTACATAGCAAAGGGACACAGAAAACTTGTCTGGGTGAAGGACATGTTCCGTAACTTGAGTGGAGTGGTGGTAAAACAGATAGATACATTTCGAACTCATGAAATTGTACTTAACCTGGGTGAATTTTGTTGTATGTAAATTATACTTCGACAAAATTAAATAAATGAAAAAACTAATTACTCAAGTACCATGAACTAAAAAATAAATAAAGGACTACAAGAAAAAAAAATGCTTTAGCCAACACAACCAACCACGTCTTCTTTCAAAGTGAGGAAGTAGGAAAGAAAAGGATTTGCAGTAATCACCTTATGTCCCTATTTTTCTCTGGTAAGCATCAAAAATTAAGCCCCTACAGTGTTGTATTCTCTCTCATACTCTTTCCTTGACAATAGTCTATACTTCTTCCCCACCTAAAAACTTTTGACCATTATCCCATGCAAAAACTTCTAGAGTAGTTCAGCTCATATATATCCCTTGATTCATAACCTCCTGTATATATTTTTTTCTAAGATTTTATTCACTTATTTGACAGAGAGAGAGAGACCACAAGTAGACAGAGAGGCAGGCAGAGAGAGAGGGGGAAGCAGGCCCTCCGCGGAGCAGAGAGCCCGATGCGGGCCTCGATCCCAGGACCCTGAGATCATGACCCGAGTGGAAGGCAGAGGCTTAACCCACTGAGCCACCCAGGGCCCCCTTCCTGTATATTTTTAACATTTTCAGTGTCCTCCTCAACCACTGACCTGATGTGTAACTCTGTTCTTCTCTGAGAGCACCATATCTCTGGTAGTTTCGTCAAGTAAAGGCCACACATTAACTCCCACACCACGGGTAATTACACAGAGTTGTGTCGGTGTGTCAGTGTCTCCCCTGTTCCCTTATACTACTTTCAGGCTGTTACCATTGCTCATTTGTGGCTTACATCATTTCAGTTCTTTAATCCTCCTAACCCCCTCTAGCATCTACCAATTTCTCGGTCATTTTTACTTCTTTTCTTAATAACCGTGGCATCCAGCTCAACATTGTTACTCTCTGACCAAACTATGTTGTTATGTTTGAATCCCACATTTTCAATATTACACCTGAAATTATATCTGAATATTACTTCTGAAATAGCATTTTCCTCCATTCCATTTCAACCACACATTTCTTTTGCCACAGAATAAACGAAACAATCACATTAAACTACTTTGGGAATCTCACTGACCACAATCTCTGAAAATTCTGGATATGTCACTCTGCTACTGTAATTACACTCTAAAAAGAAAATATTGCTGTGTTTCAAACCATTGTCCTTTCTATCATTGTATCTATCCTGTCTATACCCATTTAACTGTCAATATATTTATATTTCTCATCTATTCTGACTTGATCCTTGTTATCCACTATACTTTTCCTAAAATTTCTTTGTCCATAAATAAATGTCAAACCCCTAACCCCAGATGAATCCACTATATACATTCTCCATGCTATAATCTAGGTGAAGGAATATCAATCACACAAGTTGATATTAAAAAAATTTAATATTCTTCAGTTGGGCTTTCAAAATTTTCCATGACTCTTAGTAAGTTTACCTAAGCTGCTTCTTCCTCATTCCCCATAATGACATTATAACTTCCCTAATCTGTTCAAAAATAAAACCCTTAATTTTCCCTCATATCCTCTGCAGATATGTGAGGGAGTTCTTCCAATTTTCACCACCAAAGATATAATCCAAAGTATAACTATACCCATACTTCCTTTCTCCTGATTCAATGAAAAAATTGCCCTTCATCCTTTCCAAGGCCAATCCTCTCATTTATTCTCTTGATTCCAGTTCTTTCTCCCTTCTCTGAACCTTGTATCTTGTATCTCTCCAGTGTATCACAACTATGTCTTTAATCTCCATTTCATCTGCTTTTAAGAATGCTTATATGGCCCTATCTTGAAAAACGTATAAAATAAAACAAAAGCATCATTCCTTTGACCCACTAATCCAGCTAGTATTCTATCTCTCCACACTGCAGCCAAACTGATACAAGATGTTGCCTGCACTTTTCTCCATTTTTTCATACCATTTTTAGTTTCTAATCCACTCTAATCTGGTTTCGGCTTCCACAAATCCAACAAAACTGCTTTCAAAGAAGTCTCTAATGTCTTCTCTGCTCCAAAATTCAATCGGTAGTGTTCATTCTAACCTTGCTTAACTTTCTGGAAGAATCTGAACTGTTGGTGGATTCTTCCTTTTTGGAACTCTCTTTCCTAAATCTTCCTGTTCCTGTATGTCCCCTATTTTTTCTATTATTTCTCTCACTATTCTTCATTTTTGTTTATTGTTCCTCTTCTGTCAACAATTTCCTCAAGATTTATCCTAAGCTTCCATCTCTTCTCACTCAATACTCTATTCCTAGAGATATCTCACTCCTTACACTGAGCTTTAACTATTCTGGGGTGTAACAACAGCTATCTTCAGGCCAAAATTCTCTCCTGAATTCTGAACCGCACACCCAACTGCCTATGACATTAACACATTCACAATTCACAGTGCGAAGCAATAGGTGTCATCTTCTACCGTTCTAGGTTGCCCTGCACAACCTGCTCTTTTCCTATTACTTTAAATGGTACCTCAATCTTCTCAGACAATTCACCCAGAAATCTGGAGCTTGTTCTTACCTATTCTCTCTGTCACTCCTTTCCATAACCAAATAACTACAAATTCCTTTGATCGTACATCTTAAAAGACATTTGGGTTCTTTTTATCTTCCTCCATTTAAACTATCATCAAGTCACCATCATCTCTTGAATGAACCGCTACAATGCTCTGCTTGTTGACCCCACTATAAAAACCCGCAGTAGCCTTCCTCCATCTTCACTATCTCAATTTAGAGTAATCTGTTTTTTTAAAGATTTTTTATTTATTTATTTGACACAGAGAGAGATCAGATCACAAGTAGGCAGAGAGGCAGGCAGAGAATGGAGGAGGAAGCAGGCTCCCCGCTGAGCAGAGAGCCCGACACGGGGCTCGATCCCAGGACCCTGAGATCATGACCTGAGCCAAAGGCAGAGGCTTTAACCCACTGAGGCACCCAGGCGCCCTTACAGTAATCTTCTTTTTAATGCATATATGATCATATTACACTTGTCATAAATCACCACAGTGACTTCCCCTGGCTTTTAGAGTAAAGCCGTAGATTTCTAGGATGGCTTATAGAACTATACACAATTTCATAATTTCCTACTTCTACAGCTTTAGCGATGGAAGTCCCACTTTACTGCTTGTGCTCCAGTGATAATGGATTCATTAGTTTCCTGAAAAAATCTTTCAGCTGATTCTTGGCTCCTGCTATTCCCTGTGCCTAGAATATTCTTCTTCCCTCTTCTTCACCTAGATATTTCCCATATAATCAAATAGTCTTGTCAATATGATTTTAAGAAAAACAACAAAAAAACTATTCTAGCTTAGATTTGACCTACTGTATGGACCTTTAAAAATCTATTTATCTCACTTTTCAGGTTTGCATTGGATTTTTCAGTATTTTAAAAATGTTATGCCCTATCCTGCAACATCTATGAGTTCAAAGATTATGTCCACTTGAATCACAGGTATAGGCCAAGTGCCTAGCACATTACATGGCATATAGTAGTTTCCAAAACTTAAGTGAATAAATGAGTAAATAGTGCAATTCAACCGTGCAAATATCTAAAATTCAAAAATGGAAAAAATATTCCCAAGAAAAATAATAGCTAACTTTTTGTACTTATTATGCAATAGGCACTAATATTAGGATGGATGGATGGATGGATGATAGATAGATAGATAGACAGATAGATAGATAGATAGATCTAGATAGGTAGATGGATGGATAGATAGATGTAGATATAGATCTGATCTGTCCTGGCAGATGGCTGTTAAGTTCTATCCTCTTTTTGCCCATGAGGAAACTAGACCCACAATGGTTAGGTAATTTGTTCCCATCACAAGCTAGAAAATGAGATCTAGGAATGAACACAGAGAGGTGTGATTCCAGGACCCAAATTCTTATCATCACACAAGATTTTATCTTAAATAAGCACTGACTGATTTTTAAATTTTTACATTTTAGGAAGGAGCTATAAAATAACAAAATAATGTTATGAATGCTATTGTTAATATGATTGTCATATTTTCTTAGTATACTCTCATGCGCAAATCTATCAAAACATATGATACAGAAACCCAAATTTTCCTAGACCTTAAGATAATCCATGGTAAAAATAAATAAACAAACATATACTGTGGCGCTAATGAACTCCTTAGTTAATATTTCATGAAATAAGTGTTATTACTTCCACATCCAAATAGAAATAATGTACCCCCAAAGTATGTAACTTTTAACCAGAGAATTAAGGTGACATTAAGAAATGTCCACTTAGGCTCCCTGCGTGGTGGGGAATCTGCTTCTCCCTCTGCCTCTGGCCCTGCTTGTGCTCTCTCTCACTCTCACTCTGCGCTCTCTCTCTCTCAAATAAATAAAAATCTTTTAAGAAAAAAAAATGTCTGCTTAACTTGGTTATTAATTTTTGTGAAATTTTTATTTCATCAAATATTTGTAGCTGGCATGTCCCTCTGAGAAGACCACCCATTGGATGTAACGTATGGTCAACAGCTTAATGAAGTACTACAATGCTTCACGACTAACTCTTTTATTTCCTGGTTTATGTAATCATTTTCTTCCACAACACATCACAGTGCCAGGTTACTGCCACTAAGTCAGGGAATTCTCTAGGAGTAGTCACTTTCTAGGTTTGAATAAAGCTTTTACTTTCAAAATCTCATGTCATGATGTTTACTCCTTATCATTAGTTCAAATGTGCTGCATGTAACATTAAATTCATTCCAAGACGGCCCTTAGTTCTTTCCCGTTTGCCAGCCTCATTTGGCTCCAGTGAAGTGCATCTGATCTGTTATAATAATTTCGATCTTATCCTATCCAAATGTATCACCCCACCCTTCACATGTACACAGGTCCCTCCATACCTGAAATTTTAAGCTCTTTCTGCTTCTTATATCCATGGATGGAGGAAGAGGCCTTAAAATCCTATGCACTTTTAGAGCTGAGCCTATTCTTGGATTCAGACACACTGTTTCCACATTTCCTCCCTAGAACAGGGAGGGGGTACTAGGGGGTACTAGGGGAGAGGGTGTTTTATATTTGCATACTGACACAAGCTATTCTGGTGGGTTTCTCAGAAGAAAGGAATCATTCTAGCATGGTTTTCTTAGCTATAAGAAAGAAAAAAAAATACAGCGTTTTTAGTCTTTCTGCTTTCACCTTTATGTACTCCAATGCATATTTTTGTACTAGATTTTTTTTACAGTGATCCAAGATTCATTGTTTATGTACTAAATTTTTACTGCTGGCTCTATCTTTAAAATTTATCCATAATCCAACTACTATGCATCTTCATCCCCAACAACCTGGTATAAACCACCATAGTCTCCCACCTAGATTATTCCTATATGTGCTAATTGTTCTCCCTGCTTTACTCCTGTTCTCCCTATAGTCTAATCTCAACACAGAGGAACTCTTTTAAAACTTATGTCAGATCATCTTATTTCTCTGCTCACTAAACTTCCAGTCTCAATCAGAGGAAAAATCAACAACTTTATAATGGTTTGTAAGTCCCCCATGATCTGACATGTTCTTTCACTCTCATCTTTCCCTACTTTGCTCGAACCAGATCAGCTTTCAAGCTGTTTCTCTAGCACTGCCTGAGAAGAGCCAACTGTTTCCACACCTTCCTCCCAATAAACACACTTCTTATTTTTTCACATCCATGTACTTTTTAATCAAATGTTCCCTTCTTGGTATCAGAGGCCTTCCTGAGCACTGTATTTGGAACTGTACCTTTACCCTGGTATTGTAAACTCCCACTTGTTGTCTTCTTTTTTTTTTTCTATAGAACACAAATTACCATCTAATATACCCATACAACATTTTTTTTATTTCAGTATATAACTCTCCCACTAGAATGTAAACTGATGAGGGCAGAGTGCTCTAGTTTGTTTTTCGTTTGTTTCACTGATGTATGCTCAGCTCCTAGAACAGTGCAGGTGACAGTATAGATAGTTAATAAATATCTGTTAAATGGATGAATCAATGGATGAATATTAAGTTGGGCAGAGGAAAAATAATCTCATATACACCCTCCACGGAAGACTCCTTCCAGAGCTAAACAAAACAACCTTAATCTGGCAGGTATTCAACTAACCAAAAATTAATAATGAAGAAAGCTTGACTAAACAGAAAATGTTTTTGTCTATATGAGGGCATAAATGTTTTCCAGGACAACAAAATGCAATAAATAAGCAACAAACTGGATAGCCAATCTTATATCTGGTTACTGTTAATAAACCAACTTTTTCTGCTTCCTGATTTGGATGCATTTATATTCTCCATCCTAATACTGAATTACAGACCTGCATTTAATTAGATAATAAATTCTGTACATTTACACTTCCTGTAAAATAAAGGACCATTATTTTGACCTTTTTAATTGACTTTATGTGCCAAGATTCTGACCAAAGACTGTAACATTTTGACACTACATTTTGCAAAAAGCTTTTATATATTGAAGCTTGATCAAACTGAATAATATATGTGCAGAGACTGGAAATATGTACTTTGCTCAATATACTCTAATTAACATAATTGGCCTAGCACCAAAATGACTAGAAGAGTTACATTTTTAAAAACATAGATATTAAACAGACCACTCTTTCATGTAAGACATTAATAGTATGTGTGAGTTTGTGTGTGTGAGATTTAGTCAGGAATTTATATTGGGAAAAAAAGTAATCAATGGGGAAATAATGGGAATTGTTGAAGCCTAACATAGGAATGGCAGAAGAGGAAGTCTAATGATACAACTGCTTTCGGGAGGGCGGGGAATAAGTACTGTGCAGAAATAAATAGGAAAGAGTTAATTAATGCAAACTTGAAAGAAGAATTATAATAAGGCTTATAGATTATCTTAAGACAGTACTACAAGTGGGAGAAAAAAAAATAAAATTCATATACCAATATCATCCTATAGATTAAGGCTAGCAACAATGGGCTACACACAAAATTGCAATGCATGCTCATGAAAAATAAAAGGTTTAAGAGATAATGGGAATCATGAGGGCTATAGCTAGTATCCACAATGAGATATAAATAGGTAACCCTCTAAATAGAAAGGGGATAGTTAAATAAAAGCATGTGTTTTCAGGCAATTATATTTAAAGAACAGTGGATGTTGCAATGCTAAAATCAAAACCAAAATTATGAAACTACTATATTAAGAAAAAGTTTCCAGGTTTCTTGCTCAGTTTCATCTCCAAGTGACTTCTCACCCACTAATTATTGGTGGACGATATTAGCCTCAATTTCACTACATTTCCATCCTAGATCTTCCCTCTGTCTCAGTGCCTGGTTGTATTACTAGTGACATAATTATCCATGTAGATGACCCACCTAACAACTGACCTCTGTTTCCTGACTTCCTCATCTTGGACCATCTTTGTCTTTCCCCCACATCAGCCACCTGGTCACATGGCCAAACCCTGGACTTCATCATTGCTAGTAACTACACTACACTAAAAATTTCATTTGCTGACTACCGTATTCTTTTTCCTCCATTTCATTTACAATTGTAGCTCCACTGTCACATCTAACCTCTTTATGATTAACCCTACCAATTTTTTCTTGATTATGTTATGTCATTCTTCCTTATTTCCCATCTTCACACAACGCTAATCCATTTTAGAATATATGTGTGATAATTATAATCACTGTCTAAAAATAGTCTTATCTAGCCTGTCCTCTCTCTGTCATGATTGCTTGACCAAAGCTCAAACCTGAATTAACCAAATTGTACTTTCTCTGTACTTTCTATATAAGAAATTGAATACCACTGCAAAAATATTTCACAAATGGACTGCATATTTCATTTCCCATTCATAAATTTCAAACTGAATTGAATTTTCTGTATTTCTCTCAGTCTTATTACATTTGCCAAGTTAATCTGTTTTCCTACTCTCTTGCTCATATTTCACACCTTTTCCAATGTCCTCAAACAAACTCATGTACTATCTTCTTCCATTTCAGTAAATGATCTCACACTTTATTGAGAAAGTAGAAGCCTTAAAAAAAGCTCCCTCATTCTCTCACCCCCAAATCTACAAAATCATTTTCTTATATGCCCATCTTCTCTTTTATTCTTCCTGTTAGAATGGACTAAGTGACATGACCATGTCAGTGATGATTCTGACTGACTATGCTCAAGCCAGACTGAGCTACAGATTCCGAATGCTCTCATTTTCTCAAGGACTTTATTCTATTAGTTGCATTCTCCTTGCCTACTGTAACAATCTCTCTCCCCCTTTTTAACTACTCCCAGTCAGTCCACTAGTATATTCTAGGAGCATCCATATTTTATGAACAAACTTTCTTGACCTCCTCATTCTCTTCCAGGTACCATATATATCACTTTCGGCTCATTTAAATAAGAAAAATAACAAAATTTTGAAAGTTTATTTAATGTGTTGTTCACTACTGCTATCTCCAGTTCCTCATATTCCAATTACTCTTCAACTTCCTTCAATATGATTTCTAACCACTAAACTTGGTTAATAGTCTTCCTCTCAAGTCACCAAAGACCTATACATTCCCAAAATTCAGTGCAATCTCTCTATTCTATTCTAATGATGGCTCACATTGAAGATAGTTTCTAACTCCTCCTTCTTAAACACCTCTTTTCTCTTGGCTTCTATATCACTATGCATTTTGAGTTTTCCTTCATCCTCACCAATGCCTCTTTTTCAGCTTCCTTTGCTAACTGTTCCTCCTGTGTCCAACATGAAATTATTGGACTGCCTTGGGATATTACCTTGAATCACCTTTTCTATTTGTCATATATTTTCTCCCAAGATAATCTTATAGTATGAAATAACTTCATGCTATTCCAATTCTGCATCTCCACCTAACACTTTACCCAGTTCCAAATACCTATTCCTAACTGCCTAAATTTTAAACTCCTAATTCTAACTGTCCATTTTATATCTTCAGTTAATATGTCTTAAGCTAGGCTTCTCCAATACATCTCATCTCAAGAATTTTTGCTTTCTTTTTCACCACAACTCTTCCCTAGTCTTTTGCATCTCAGAAACTGACATGCCTTCTCTTACTTCTTTATAAGCCCAACTTCATTCTTCCATTTTCCTCACTGCCTTCGTTAAATCTATCACATCACTTTGATTCTACCTCCTAAATATATCTCAGTCTGTCCATTTCTCCCCATTTATGTTGTCTCCATCCGAGTTATCAGTAGAGTCATCAGTAGACTGAACAACTGCAGTCTCACTCTAGTCTCCCTGCTTCCATTCTTACCTCACTAAAGGCCATTTTTCATAGCTACAACAATGATTCACTTTTAAAATGTAAATCGAATCATGTCCTTTCTTTGTACGAAATGGTTCCAGGAGTTCCTATGGCTCTTTGAGAGGGGAAAATTACTCCTGTCACATTATTTTTATCTCATAGCATATAACTCTATCCCTCTATCCCATCTCACTAAGCTACAGCCACACAGGCTTTCTTTACACTTCTCATTCCTGCCAAGTTCTTTCCAGCCTCCGAGCCTTCCAGTTACTAATCCCAAGGCTTGTAATTCTCTTCCCCTGGCTCTTGACTTTATTAGCTTTCCTTTAAAACTTCAGGTCTCAGTAAGAGAAAGAAAGGGAGGGAGGGAAGGAAAAAGAAGGAAGGGAGGGAGAGAGAGAAAGCAAGCAAGCAAGAGGAAAGGGAAGGGGGAAGGAGGGAAAAAGGAAAAAAAAATCCTTCACCATCCAATCAAAAATGGACCCTCTCTGTTTCCAGTTACTTTAATTGAATATAGCATTTCCTTTTTATTATTTTTCACAATCTGTAATTATTTATTCCATGTATTTGTATCCTATTTTGTTGCCCATCTCAGGCTACTAGAATGTAATTTTTATAAGGGCAGGGACTTTATATATATTATTCATCATAGTATTCCCAGTCTGGAAAAGAGCACAAAATAGCCACTCTAGTAAATATTTCTGAACAAAATGAAATAATGAATGAATCTTAGTTTATCACATAAATGTTTATTTAAGAAAGTTATTATTTTCTATTTCTGCACCAGTATCTACAGAGTCAAAAGCGAAGTTATAGAATGAGAAGAAACAGGTTTCCACGGACTATTCAAAACGATGAATAAGTCCCAGGATAAAGGCTATGACTAAACAAGCACAAAAAATACCACTTAAGCCATATGCTGATGAGTAAACAATAAAGTGGCTCCCTGGGGGTCCATCTGGAAAGGGAGCATACAATAATGAGAATTAACTGTGCACCAAACATTGTGCTGAGTATTTTGTCTATATTACCCCCTTTAGTACAAAACTCTGAAGTATACATTGTCATCACCATTTTACTAATAAAAATTACGACATCAGAAAAATAAGATATTGCTTAAGATTTCATAAATAGTGAGTGATGGATCTTAGATTAGAAATTATGTCTGCCCAGCTCCAAAACCTATATTCTTTCTTCAAAATCACAAAGCCTCTTTTGTTTTCTATTTCATTAGTTTCAAAGTTAGTGTCCTCTATATCTAAGAATTAAGATATAGGCCCAAAGGAGACTTACAAGAGCCCTACTTTTAATGCCCTAAAGTACCTCCAAAAAAAATCTCCTGAGAGGAGAAAGAAGGGGGAGAAAAACACTTGAGATTAATTTTTGGTCCACAAAGGTAAGCTGTCATTGCAATGCCATGAAGTTAGATATCGGGGAAGTGTGAGAGTAGAAACCTGCTTCTAGATCTAATCTAGTACTCTCATCCAAATAACTCAATAATATAAACTAGAAATATACAGCTAAATAATAATGAAAACTGAAAGATTAGGTTTGCATTAGGCACAAGTGAACCTAATCAGCAATAGAATCTATTAGTTAAAAAAAAAAGTAAAAAAAATAATATAAAACAAAATGCACATTTTAACCTTCAAAAAAATAAAGTGGTGGCTTTAACCACATTTACTACCGAATAAATAAATAAATAAATAAATAAATAAATAAATAAATAAATAAATAAATAAATAAATAACTGATATCAGACCCCTTAGATATGAACTTTCAAAGTCCAGAACAGCTTTAACAATACGGACAAAAATGTTCAGAGCATTGATGAGTCCATGACTTATTTCTCTTGAATATTGCATCTTCAGGTCTTCACATCTGAGCCCAGTACACCCTCTCTCCTACCCAACAATGGGTCCAGACTCATTCAGGATTATTTTGTCAATGGACAGACTAAAACTTCCAAAGGTTCCTGTAAGGTAGAAGCCACAATGACAAAAAGAACAGCAAAAAAATTAAGAAAAAAAGAAGCTTAATAGGAAAAATCAGAACTGTTTTAGACTTTTGTATATGAATTTTGTAAATTAATATTTTTGATTACACATTCAGAAGTACCATAATAGAGGTGCCTGGGTGATTCAGTCTGTTAAGGGCCTGCTTTCAGCTCAGTTCATGATCCCAGGGTCCTGGGATTGAGCCCCACTTCGGGCTCCCTGCTCAGCTAGGAGCCCGCTTGCTTCTCCCTCTCCCTGTGTCTGCCACTCCCCCTGCTTGTGCTCTCTCTCTTTCTCTCCTCTTTCTCTCTGTCAAATAAATAAGTAATCTTAATTTAAAAAAATTAAAGAAGTACCATAATGTACTCAGGGGCTCTGGAAGTCTTAATGAAGACCAATCTATTGGGAGCTTCTGCTTAGCTATCCCCAATCCGGCAGGGCTATAGTAGCATCATCCTTCCGTATCTCTCAACTGCAAATTCATGGGGACAAGTTTACCTTTCAGTTTTTCAGTACTGATATCCTGACTACAGAGGACTGTACCAAGGATCAGTTCCTATCGGGGCAGCCACACTTCATGTAAGAAGCTAACTCTGATATTGCTTAGTACAAGAACCATATCCAATAGAAATGTGCTATACTGAATAGTGACTAAACAAGTTAGATCCTCTCTCACAAAGAGTTTGAATGAAAAGGCATACAGAGCAAGTCCTCATTTGGCAGGAAAATTGGGCAAAGAAGCAGGTGGAAAGAGAAACAAAGAGGAGCAGAGTAAAGGAACTGTGATCACTTTTCTCAGAATAAGCGGAAAGCGTTTAGTTGATCCTTGGCTAGTACAGGTTATCTTTTTAGTTCTAATTGATTAATAGTTATTTCTATCATTATACCTGAACTGTTATGAAGTACCATGTATAATCAAATCTCCTTTTATTTTTCTAACTCATTGTTTGGACCCTATATACCTTATCAGAAGGAAGTCCAATTTTTTCCAACTATGACGCACTTTTGTGCAGGAATCCTAAGGGCCAAACCCAAAGAATGAAAGTCGACCCACTTTGAAATCAGGCTTATAGGAATCTTACATTTAATCCTACCATTACCACCATTGTCCCTCACTTTTTAAATTGTGCTACTGCGGAAGTTTACTTTTGCCCAATCATATGGGTGTTTATTCTTTCTGCCAACATAGCCACAGAGGGTCTCCATGCTGAAGATACCCCTCTCTTAGGAACCACTCACATAGTCTAGCAATTGTTCCCCACACAATAATACCAAGGCTGGGCTTATGATGGGTACCAGCTCCATGTTGTATCCTAATCAGTAAAACTTCACCCCTCCTATAACAGCAACACAATTGTTACATTGTATACCATCTAAAGAACCAGCCCATACTACTCCTGTCTTATAGGAAATTTTATTTCAGGGGTTTCATTGCCTCCCTCCTACCACCAGGTCTTGGTCAGGGCCATTCAGATCCATTCAACTTGGTCTCCTAATCCAAATAAGATTTTGTAGAATACTTATTGGCATCTTCCCTTTCAGAAGGCCTCAGGTCTTCATTTACAAACAGATACACCTTTCCCTCAAGGAACAAACTTTCTGACCAAGGACATTTGAGAGTGGTAGCCTCAAGTTTCTTCCACACCCTAACTTGTTGGTGGCTGGACCCGAGCTCTATCCTGACACACCTGCAGCACCACTGAGGTGTCTTTCCTCTGTATTAGAGGCTTTTTATCTCCACCTGAACAAGCAAGAGCCTGTCATTTTAAGTATCCTCTTCCACGGGGAACCTATTTAATCTCTACTTTGACTGACACCCTGTTTACACATCTATCAAGGAGATACTTTAAGCCCAAACTTTCTAATATCTAAGCTCCTTGGCAGGAATAAATTAAACACTAGCAGGAAGACATTAATTCTTAATGGTTCAACATGTGAAAGGAACAAAAATAAACCCACGAATACATCGCCTTCTAAAAACTTTAGTGAGTCTATACCTAATTCATTTTCTTTTCCTAGGATAAAGCTCTTATTTTTCTTCTATTTCTTATAGTTATTATGTTCCTTTCTTGCCTTAATTCTGAATCTATTTTAGAAATATTAACCTCTTCATTCCTTTTTACATGAGCATTGTCAGTCAACAAAAATATAACTTGATAGCCTTATTTTTTAAATAATGCTATTAAGAAAAAGTATTTTTCTAAAATGGATTTTATAGTTTTTACTAGTGATATTTAGCTTTCTAAATAGTGTTATTGTCCCTAATGATCTTAATTAGTGATATAAAAATTAAATGCAATACTTGAGAAAGACTTAACATGTAGCTTGATGCCTTTGCTACCAGATTCTTTTTGTAAGCTACTAGTATTTACTGACATAACAGATTATTCTTTTTGGCTAATTCTTTTGTCTCTTACAACACTGCAAACATCTGCTTTTTAGCATTACTAATTTAGTTGCCTTAGTCTACTGTATTCAGAGTTTAATCTAAATAGAACTGTTTACATTTTTTAAGTTGAAAATTATTTTTGCTTTCCTTTTTAAATATATTTTTTCTAATTTCCCATTTGTATAGTCTTCTCTCAATAAATTTTAACACCAATATTTATAATAACAATTTCATTAAGTTTCCAAAGCATATATGTTTTCAAAATCCCTTGCACAAATTGATATCCTAAAAATGTACTAATACATTTTACGTTCATTGAAATGTTTTACAAACTAAAATGAAATACTACAAATATAAAATGTTTAAATAGTAGCTATAATAAATGAATGCCTAACATTAAATTGAATGATGAGAATCACTAATGAAGATGTTAGACACCTACATGAGATAACTTTAACATACTAACATAAAAAATTTAAAAATTTAAAAAAAATCTCCCTGGAAAATTAAAAAATCATAATCTGCATTTCTATCAATAACAACAAACACAACTAGATACTGAGGAACTTTTGAACATGCATGCATGAGCACTCACACACACTGTCAAATTTTCTTAAGGTCAGGCTAACAATGCCAGGGAATGCCCTCACAAATTTAGGGACAATAATTAAGACAATATCAAATCCAATCCTTTTTCCCTATTCTCTTTGAACTGAATGAGATTGCATACCATCTTTTGTATTTTTAACAACTATTAATTTACAGGACTGAAGGGGGCGGAAGACCTAGAGGATGAATTTGAAGATGATCCAAACAATTCAAACCCTACAAAGAAAAGTTTATCTGTCAATTCGAAAGAACTTTAAGACATTGTAATATGAAGCAGAATTATCACTACTATTAATTGCCCAGGCATATTAAAAGGACCCCAGAAAGTGACCTCCCCTAAAACACAGAATATACGTAGAAAATGTCTTAATCTTCTATTCTACACTTAGATAAATGTCAAGTATATCTATCACCTCAATTAACCATAGGAAAAAAGCTGTCAAGATCTAATTCTTTTTTTTGACAAGGCATTTATTCTGAAACCAGCAGAGGGAGAAGCAGACACTTGCATTAGAAAGAGATGAGTGTCACAGGGGTCCAAGCCACATGGGGAGCTTTCCATGTGCAAAAGGCTGATTAGAACCATGGTGAATCTAGGCGGACATATTCCAAGGTCTGTTGACTGAGCTATAGTAAATCGGGCTTTGCAGTCTGGCTGACCTTGAAATTGAGCTTGTTAACAAAATAGACATTTTCATTTCTAGCAATATCAGGAAAAAATAAGGATGAACTGATGAAATGAAAGCACTTTTTATTAAAAAATCAAATCATATAAGCAACTGCAAAGATGAAAGCCAGTTGTTTATTTTATAAGCATTTATTTTACTTATTATCTTGAAAAAATTAAATTATGGAACAGCTTTTGATATCACTGATACTAACACAATTAAACAAAATTAAAAGACAGTCACCCATTCATTTAGTCACATAACAAATATCTATTGTGTTCTTTGACATACAAAGAAATGTACTAAATGAATTAGAATACACACACAAAAATAAAATGAAGATTCTTTCTTCCAGGAAACTATAAACAATAAGATAATATAGTTATATGCTGTAGTAATAGATTTTTTAAATATATTGGTCATTCAGCTGTACTATCTACTACAGGAGCCATTAGCCATCTGTGACTTTTTAAATTTTAATTTTAATTAATTAAAATTAAATAAAACCAAAATTTAATTCTTCAGTTTCACTAGCCATATTTCAAGTGCTCAACAGCCACATGTGTTTAATGGTTACTGTATGAGAAATCTATTTCCATCATTGTGAAAAGGCTCAGTAGAAAACACTGGTTTAGAATATAGAAATATCCTAGCCAGTTCAAGGAATCTATTAAAACCACTTAGTCGAATCTTCATAAGTGGAAAGAATGGAAATAATTTTGACATTCAGGGGCACCTCACTGACTAGTCAGAAGAACATGCAATTCTTGATCTTGGGATCTTGAGTTTGAGCCCATACTGGATGTAGGAATCACTAAAAAAATAAAATAAACTTAACACTACATTCAAAAGTTCAGTTAATAGAGTATTAAAGATAAGGAAATCACATGAGCAAAAGTCAAGAAACCAGAAGTAGTGGGATATATATATATAGGGAAGAAGAACTGCATTTATTTTATTTATTTATTTATTTTTACCTGGGGGACAATAAAGGGTAGAAGTGGGAAATAATATTACATATTTAAGTTGCAATTATCATTTAAAAAATGAGTGATAAAAAATTTGCATAACAGCATAATGATTTTTAACTTTGTTTTGCATATAGGTATGTCCTAAAATATGGTATGTGGTATGATTTTAGGTGATACATTGATGTAATTTTTTATATTAATAGCTTTATATGTATTTTATGAGTATGCAAAAAAATTTATTAGCACATAAAATCCGTTATATCATTAACAGTATTGCTTAAGACAAGAGTGAATTCTTTTCATTTAAAACAGTGAATTGAATCAAATTCAGACGGTTCTGTGTAGACAAAGACTCTTCAGGTTTTATTGCTAAGGCAGTACATTGTGTGCTGGCTAAAATCATCAAATACCAGCCTTAACACTGTGTCACAATGGACATATTACTCTTTCCTGTATTTCAGTTTCCTCTTCTGAATAAAGATATTAAGAGAGGGGACATTAAGAGTATCTGTGTTGCAATATTTGTGTAAGAGATCATTGAAAAACATTTAAAGAAGTGGCCTCGCAAGTAGTAAGCACTTAATAAGGTTTTGCTATTACTATTAATGGTGAAATTTTGAACATTATTAGATTTGTGTTTTAGTAAAGTTAATCCATCTGCCAACTGCAACATGGATGAGAGAAGAAGACAATGCCTCTGGAAATAACAGAATACAGTCAATCATTCAAAGGTCAAAGGAAGTGCTGTGCCTGAACAGAGTAGCACCAAACAAAATGTAGAAAGGGAGAAGTTTATAGAACTAACAGAGCTAGAATAAACAGGAATTGATAAATAGTTTAATAGGAAGATGAAGAAAGAAAGAGATCAAAAGAAATACCACAGTTCCAAAGTCTAGGTAGAGGGCCACCAATTCATAGTGAGAAGCAAATGTTTGGGAAGAATGATGATAGGTTTCATTGGAGAAATACTGACTTTGAAGTTATGGCAAGAACTTCAGGTCAAAGTACCCCAAAAAACAGTGGAAATAAGGATCTGTATGTCTGCAAAAAAACTTCAAATTGCAGGTTTATAACTATTGGCACATTGTTAATTATCAAAACTGTGACACAAAATGAAGTTGCCAGTGGAAAGAAGGTGGAAGAGAGGATCCTTAAAAAACATCTTCTCTTTGCAGGTAAAATAAGGAAACTCAGACAATGACCAAGTTTGGGATGAGAATTCAGATCTCATCCCAGGGGGATTAGAACCAAAGGGCAAAGGAGTTGCAAAAAGTAAGGGATAAACAATAGTAGTAAGTGCTGCTGAGTGTCTGAGGAGGGGGAATTGAGAGAGATCATTGACCTTAGGAACTAGGAATTATTGATAAACTTAGAATAAAAACCTTGGTATAGGTCAGTCTCAGTACCTGAGTTTGGCTTTAAGTTCCAGTGGTGATATTCTTGCAATGAGTTTAGCCACAAAAGTAATGAGAGAAAGTATGTCAGCTGGAGGAAATGGCAAGAGCAAGGGAAAGTCCTTGATTGCTATTGTTTTGAATCTATTAGAAGGCTGAAAAAAAGTAGTGAATGTAAAGGGTGACCAAAAACTAAAACAGATTATAATTCAAAAAGATAGCACCTGAAGTTAGTGAAATAGTGGATCAAGAAAACATCAAAAGAGCTCAGTCTTGGAAAGGGTGAAGAAACTCCTCACTGGGAAAGAAAGATAGATGAAGGTAGGTGAAAATGTATGGAAAGTCAAACTGAAATGAGTCATTTTAGGTAACTAAGATCAAACGTCCTCATAGTCACTCACATATTCAAAACACATTTGCTGAGCACCTATGATGTGCCAGACAGATACTGTTTTAGAAGCTGCTGATACAGAAATGAACAATACAGGCAGTAAATTAAAGAGGTAATAGATACTAAAGTGAGAAGAAATACAATGTAAAATAAAAGAAGGTTGAAGTCAGATCTTGGAGAATACAAATATTTAGAAATTAGGGAAAACAAAAAAAAAGAGGGAATAAAATGCCAAATAATAATCAAAAATTTTTAAACAGTGAAAAGGTTTTGGAGCAAATTAAATCAGACAATAGGATAGAGAGTGATGGAGTAGCTTTTTGGGGAAGGGAAACAGAGAGGCCTCTCTGAGTTTGGAGTAGTGTGAACTGAATTCTGAATGTGATCAAATCTATTGCATGGAGAGAGACCAGTGAAAGGAATGTTCCAGAAAGAGAAAAATAGCAAATATAAAGGTCCAAAAATGAGAATTATTTTAGCCTGGAGAGAGGAAAAGCAAAGGGTGGCCACTGCATAGTAAAAGTGAAGAAAAAAAATCACACTCAAAAAATCAGTGTCTTGAGCCGAATATGTCTGTCAGCGTGAAACAGAATTTGGGAAGAGACATAAAGAAACGAAGAATATTGAAGAGTCACACCATTTGCTGTCTTCTCTTGCTCACAGCTGCTTCTAAAAGACTAGTAGACCTTCGCAATATGTTCACCTGCATCTACATTCATGTCCTAGATGATCTCATCCAGTTCCTCAGCAAAATTTTCTAAATGTTGATGATTCCCAAACCCGTGTCTTCATCTGCAATCTCTCCACTAAACACAAGACCATTATATCAATTATTCCCTAGGAAATCTCAGAAGCATCTTTAACAAAATGCACACAAACTAAAATTCTTTGTTACCCCCTCACCCTCAAATACACTTTTTTCAAATCTCCTGTATTGTAGTTAATAGCTCTCTCATGGACTTCATTGCTCAGGACAAAGATTAAGGAGGCATAGTGATTGTTCTCTCATATCCCACATCCGTCAAAACTCAGTAAGTCCTACCTTTTCTTACAAAATATATCCACTTAAAACCACTCTCTCCAAGTCCACTGTCACAACTCAAATTTTGTTCATCATCAACTTAATGTGCACTTTATAAACCAACTCCTACCAGTTTCCCTGTTTCAACTCTTGCTCCTTTATAGTCCATTCTCCAACAGGCAGCCTATAAGGTAATCATTTCTTTAAAAAATCCATATAAATTGGTAGTACGTATTTCTTAAATACTGGATAGAATTTGCCAGAGAAGCCGTATGGGCCCAGAATTCCTTAATGGGAAGATTCTAAATTAAAATTTCAATGATCTATATTCACTGATATGAAGACATTCAGGTTTTCTATTTCATCTTGAAATTTTTTTTAGAATTTTTATTTTTCAAGAATTTTGTCCACTTCATTAAATTTGTGAAATTTATTGGCATTAAGTTGTTCATAATCATCTCATTTTTTATTCTTGATATCAGTAATCTGTGTTTTCTAATTTTTCCTCGCTTAGCTGAATTAGTACCAAATGTTTTCTCTTTCAAAAATTCGACTTTTGCATTCATTAAATTTTTCTATTTCATTCCTTTTTTTTCTACTTTTATTTCATTAATTTCCATTCTTATGCTTACTATTTCCTTCTTTTGACTTACATTAGAGTTTGTTTCCTGTTTCTTGAGACTCTTACTTATGGTGGAAACTTAAATAATTAACTCTCACCCTGTCTTCTTTTGTAAGAAAATCATTTACTGTTACATTTCCCTTCAAGCACCATCATTTAGTGGCATCCCACAAATTTTTATATGTTTTGTCTTAAATTTTATTCAGTTCAAGATATTTTCTCATTTCCTTTTCTTTTTTAACCTATAGATTATTTAAAAGTATATTATTTAATTTCCAACTATATGGGGACTTTCCACATACCGTTAATACTGATTTCTAATTTAGTTATACTATAGTCAGAGAATGTATTTTAATGACTTTCAAATGTCCTTTTAAATATATTGATACTGTGTTTTATAGCCCCAAATATGATCTACATTACTAAATATTTCATAAAATATGAGAAGAATATTCTTCTGTTGTTGGATAGGGTATTTTATAAATATCAATTAGGTCAAATTAGCTAAGGGTATTATTTAATTCTTACATATCTTTACTGAACTCCTATCAAGTTAGTATATCAATTACTGAGTGGTAATATAATCTCCAACTGTAATTGTTAATTTGCCTATTATTCCTTTCAGTTAAGATTTTCTTTAAGTTTTGGAATTCTATTAGATGCATTCACATTGATGACTGTTATATCTTCCCACTCTATTGACCCTTTTATCATCATGAAATCTCTACCTTTGTCTCTAGTAATAATCCTTGTGTTAAATCTACCAAATCTTATATTAATATAGCTACTTTAGCTTTCATATGTTTATCTTTGCATGTTATACTTTATCTATTATTTTATTTTCAAACATACTTATATAAAAATATGAGGGTTGCTTTGTTATTTGGTGTAGTGATCTTTATTGATTGAAGTCCACTTACATTGAATGTAATTATCGGTGTGACTGGATCTCTTTCTGATATTTTGCTATTCTTCTTTTGTTTGCCTCACTTTCTCTGTTCATCTTTCCCACTTTTTCTTTCTTTTCTTAATTTAAATTTTCTTTTATCTCTTTCACTATAATTCTTCACATTTTTAAATGGTCATTTTAGGAATTAAAACATTAAACTTTAAATTATTTCAATCTACTTAAATATTGATATTCTTTGATGATATATGGGAAACTTGCAACAGTGTCATTTTCATTTAATACCCCTCCATCCTTTGTGCTATCACTGTTATACATAATACATCATCAATGTTACAAGCCAAATAATACAGTGTTAAAAACTTCCTTTACATAGTCATAGGTATTTTAGAGAAATTAGGAAATAAAACTATAAATAAATATTTTCTTACAATTATTTACAATTTCTAGTCCTTCCTATTCCTTTTGTATAGCTAATTACCATTTAACTTGAAGGTCTTCCTTTAATGGTATAGGTCTTCTTTTAAGGGTGTGACAAATTCTCTCAGTTTGTCTATTAGAAAACCTTCTTCGGGATCAACTTGGCTGAAAATAGAAATCCTGGCATCCTGGCTGTTTGGTGGTTGTTGATCTTTCAGCACTTTGAATATTTCATTATAATGTCTCCTCATCTCCACTATTTCTAATAAGAAGTCAGCTTATAATTGTATCCTAATTGTAAGTAATGAGTCATTTCCTCTTGCAGTCTTCAAGATTTTCTCTTTTATCTCTGATTCCTAACATCCTAAACATGAGGGGTGTAGGAACAGCTTTTCTTTATTTTCCAGTTTAGAGTCACTGAGCCTCTTTTATCTATAAGTTAATATTTGTCCTCAAATGTCAGAAGCATTCTGTTCATTCCTGAAAATATA
Organism: Ailurus styani; assembly: GCA_002007465.1. Classification (NCBI taxonomy): domain Eukaryota; kingdom Metazoa; phylum Chordata; class Mammalia; order Carnivora; family Ailuridae; genus Ailurus; species Ailurus styani. The sequence continues at coordinate 4,094,452 of LNAC01000010.1, read as the reverse complement.
TTTTGTGTCCCTTTCTTTTCGACTCTTGACTCCAATTACACATATGTTGGACCCCATGATACTCTCCAGTTTTATCTAAAGAAGTTTGTTCATTTTTCTCTTGATCTATTTTTATTTCTGCCCTTTGGAATGTATAGCTTCCAATAAATTATATTCAAGTTAACTGACACATTCTTATGTTATTTTCAGTCTGTTTTTGAGCTCACCTAGGGAATTTTTATTTTCAGTTATTATAATTTTTAGCTTTAGAATTTTCATGGGCTTATTTTTTAGTTTCCATTTGTCTGTTAAAAAATCAGTAATTCAGTGTGCAATAATACTTTTTTCAATCTTTGAACACATTTTTAATTCACTGACTAAAACAGGTACTTTGACATTTGTGCTAATTCAATATCTTGACCCACTTGCAATCAGTTGGTATTGATGTATTTTTTTTCCTGAATATGAGTTATGCATTTCAATTTATTCCCATGGATAGAAATTTTTTGTTCCAAACTTGTCATGATAGAAAATATGTTAGTTAGCTCAGTATCTCAGACTGCCATAATAAAATATCTTAACTGGGTGACTTAGACAACAGAAATTTACTTTCCAGTTCTCATAGTTCTGGAGGCTAGAAGTCCAAGCTCAAGGTTCAGTTGATGAGGATTCTCTTCCTGGCTTGCAGCAGCCATCTTCTCTTTATCTCACCATATGGCCTTTCCTCAGAGTGTATGTGGCAGAGTGGGAAGAGAGAGAGTTTTCTAGTCTCTCATATAAGAACACCAAGTATTTTGGATCAGTTCCCCGCCCTTATGACCTCATTTAACATCAATTACTTTCTCAGAGACCCTATCTCCAAATACAGCTACAGTGGGGGGTTAGGCCTTACATATGAACTTGGGGGAGGTACATTCAGTCCATAAGAGAATATGTTGTAGTGACTCTAAAATCTCTTTTCTTGTTAGGATTATTGGGTTTTGGTTCCAGTAAGTCACTAACTTGCCTGGATCCAAACTAAAATTTGTCTTCCCCATGGTCTGGAGAAGATAACTCTGGCCAAGTTTTCTTGGCTTCCAACTGCTGCTTTTAAGCCTAGCCTCCATCTTGGTCTTCTCTGTGCCTATTTAGTTTAGGTGTCTTCCAAGAAATTTAGCTGAGTCAATGCTCAGATTTGGGGGTTCACTCTTTTGGTGGTTTCTTGCCTCCGGGCCCCTCTAGTAAATTTCCAGTTGCTTTTCCATCCCAGAATTGTCTTCCGACAAGTCAATCTAATAAGATTTCTATCCTCTGCTGTCCAAGCTCTCTGTGGACAAGGGAATGCCCTCAATAAAAGGCAGAGCAAACCACACTATTTCCCCAGAAGCAATTCTTTCATTCAGGAGCAAACCCATCTCTATTTTCTCCCTGCTTTTTCACTAGCCTTCCTGCGGTCATATTTTACTGATCATCTAGGAATTTGCAAAAATATTACTCAGGCTTATGGATTTCAGACCTTTGTGGTGGTACTGCTTCTAGAATTTTCCCTGTAAATGAATCATTTAGGCTGAGGTTTTCTAAAAAGCCACAACATTGTACTTTCTACCTGATGTAGTAGCAGTCTTTCAGCAGTAAACTCTTCTCAAGTTTCTATCTGCCTTTGATCATTTTCCAGTATCTTCAAATTTCTGTTTTGATTATTTTCCAGTTACTATAATTATTTTCTGAGGGAAGAATTGCCTGAACTTGTCACAACACCCTATTATCAGTGATCAATCTAACACATATATCAGATCATATCTCACACAAACAGACACTCAAAGTTTCAAAATCCAGAAACTGCTCTTCCCTTCAACTGGAGTAGAATGCAAACTCAATATCCTATAAGACTCTGAATAATCCACCCTCTGCGTAAAGGCCTGGAATACTAGGCCTGGACTATTTCTTCACCAAGAGATCAAGAGTCCTCCCAGTCTCTGCTGGGCTTATCAATTTGTGTGGGAATATATTTCCCTATTTCTACTTAAGCATGTGCATCATATAGCACCTGACAACCCCACTGTTGTGTCTGCCTCTTGCAGGCTGCAGCACAAGAGGAACATATGCAGGTAAGTTCCTCTCTATCAGCTGCCAAAAGGGATCAATGAGGACCAATGCCACCAGAGAAATTGTCTTGCACTGTGTTTCTGCTATAGTCAGTCAAGTGCTTGAATGCATATTTTCCCTGATGACTCCATACCAAGATGCGAGCACAGAAATGTTTAAACTTCTACTTCTGATAAAATAGGCAACAGAGGGCGCCTGGGTGGCTCAGTGGGTTAAAGCCTCTGCTTTCGGCTCAGGTCATGATCTCAGGGTCCTGGGATCGAGGCCCACATCGGGCTCTCTGCTCAGCGGGGAGCCTGCTTCCTCCTCTCTCTCTGCATGCCTCTCAGCCTACTTGTGATCTCTCTCCCTCTGTGAAATAAATAAAAAAAAATCTTTAAAAAAAAATAGGCAACAGATGCCACATGGTTGACAAGATCAAACAATCCTGAAAACTACCTGGCCTTTGCATTTCTGGCTATAAGCGGCAAAAAAAAAGTGTCCTAATCATTTTTAACTACTGGTTTTCTTTCCATTCCACAAAAGTGCCAAATGTGTTCCTGTGTTCAGGCTATTTTAATTGTTATTCCTTTTTCAGGACTCTTCCCCAGATCTTAATTTAACTGCATTCTTTTCGTCATTCAGAGCTGAATTCAATTACAAACTTTTCAGATAGTCTTTCCCCAATAGCCTAGCTAAAGTAGCCACTCAATCACTATCTACCCAAGGTCCATATTTCAATTTCTCTTTTCAAAATATTATCACTATTTGATATCATACTGTTGAATTTTTCCTTTTATTATCTATTTCTCCCAGAAAGTATATCAATCTAGGAAAGCAACATTATTTTGTTCACTACTGCATTTTGGGTGCCTAGAAGAGGATTTGGCAGCTAGTAGATCCTCAACAAATGGTTATTGACTGAAAAATAGCAGAAATGAGTCAATTTAGCAGGAAACAGCTAACAATGAAACTCATTCATTAGAATAGAAACCTTTCAAATTTACATTATAAAACTGGTTTACTCATAAAAGAAAAATGTCAGTAATATCAGCTTAAGTCCATATGGTTTATCTCACAAATTTTTGCTCCCCATAATTCCTTGGAGATGTGTATTCTCCAAAATATTTGTATATGAATTTTCACAATAGAACAGTCTCTTCCACTTGAAAAATAGGTTTAAAGGTCATTTTTCCATCACTCAAATTCCTGGAAACCAATCTGTTTACTTGGGAGAAGAACCAAATACTATAATCTTAGCATTAGTCAAAAGACTTGCATTTTTTATTAAATGCTATCCAAGTGGTTTTTTTTCAACCAGGCTTTACAAATTTGCATTAGTTCATATGCCCAGAAAACAAAACAAATAATTTAGATAACACCAAAATTATTCATTACTTTAATATTCAACAGCATCAGAAGAACTATTCTTGAGTGTTGGAAAGGAAAGTGTGCATTTGTTTGTGTGAAGGGTTTGCACTGACCTTTTCAAATTTAGGAATCTGTTTTCTAAAGCGCTGTCTGCAACAAAGTTAAAGTGCAGTTTTGAAGACACAGATTTCTAACTAATAAGGAAATGTAAGTATAAAATAAGGGGTTCCCTTCGAACTTTTTGTTTTTAATCTCTAAAATCTTTGGAATTCTTTTTTTACCTTAATTATAAACACTACATGGGGTGCCTGGGTGGCTCAGTGGGTTAAGCCTCTGCCTTCAGCTCAGGTCATGATCTCAGGGTCCTGGGATCGAGCCCTACATCGGGTTCCCTGCTCAGCGGGGAGCCTGCTTCCTCCTCTCTCTCTGCCTGCCTCTCTGCCTACTTGTAATCTCTCTCTCTGTCAAATAAATAAATAAAATATTAAAAAAATTATAAACACTACAGGGTAATAATGCATGAAATATAAAACTTAGCATGTGCTAAGCCACTGTGCGTAAGTACATGGAAGCGTGTAGCCTTTCCTTACTCCCTGGCTCTGTCCCTACTGGACACTTTCTCTACCTGGACCTTAAACATCTAGTGCCCCATCACTGATTAAGACTCACTCTAAGCACAGCTTTCATAAATGAAGCCTCAGTGTACTCAGCAACTATTTGACTCTTATCTCACTTTGGTTTCCTTTTCTATTCCCTCCTGTGAATTAGAAAGCTCCTCTTGAGAACAGTAAGAGATCAGGCTGAAACAAAAGCCACTTTTTGTTTTTTAAAAGAACCCTTTAGGGCGCCTGGGTGGCTCAGTGGGTTAAAGCCGCTGCCTTCGGCTCAGGTCATGATCCCAGGGTCCTGGGATCGAGGCCCACATCAGGCTCTCTGCTCAGCAGGGAGCCTGCTTCCTCCTCTCTCCTCTCTCTCTGCCTGCCTCTCTGCCTGCTTGTAATCTCTCTCTCTGTGTCAAATGAATAAATAAAATCTTAAAAAAAAATAAATAAATAAATAAAATAAAAGAACCCTTTAACTTACATTATTAATTATATTTAAGAAATATTCCTTGTCCCCTACGTTGGCTCCAATTACGCATTTCACCCTTACTTGGCCCCTCTTCCTCCCCCTTCAATATAACTACTACCTATTTCTTTTTTAATCCTAGAAAATAGTGATCACTTTAACACTCTATTAAATTATCCTATATGTACCCATTCTCTAACAAAATATAAACGTGGTGGGGGACACAGAATTATTGCTTGAGGAAATAAAATATTTTGTTTTCAACTTTAAGACTCATTTTCAAACCAAATTTTAAGACTCGCTGACATGAAAACTTCAAATCTCTTTTAGAAAAACAAATTTCTCTTTCCTAATTTGCCTTATAGGTTGATTTTATGCCTTCCCTGCCCCGTTTGGCTTTGGTCAACTCACTCTAGAACATGATGACAGCATGATACCCACATACATCTGTGGCTTAACCATTACACAAACTGACGGCACTGGAATGCCAACACTGCCTTGTCACTGATATGCACTGAAGCATTTTAATCACAGAACTGGCCACAAATGGAAACCCATGACCTGGCACAGGTCTGTAGGTCTGTGGGACCTCAAAGTGCTAGAGCTTAAAATCCACTGAGGACCAAATTCCTGCAGAGAAGGAAACCCATGCTAAACAAAATCAGAGAAAGAGAGTATTGCCAAAATGCAGTTACTGTTGGGCTAATTTTCCTATTATAATCTCATCAAGTACAGTATAGAATCCAGAATGGTCTCCTTTCTTAGGCTGAAGTCAGCACTATCTTTTTCTTCTCTCCAAGGAGAATTTATGTAAAAAAAATAAGCTTAGTAAAAGAGTTTGTTTTAAAAATATTAACAACAATAATAATGTTATATTAGAATAATACTATGAGTTGAGATAGGACATCTAATATTCCACGAGATTACCTGACAAATATTAAATAAGCAGCCAAGAAACTTAGGGGTTCTACAAGCTTTGGTCTTTCAATATATACTTATTCTGGAGAATTTCCCTATCTGAACCAGGAAACTTCAGATGACCCTACTCCTAGTATGTGCTGAAATTCCTCTCTGGCACTAATGAAGTACCTGAACAAGGGAGCCAAAAGGGCCATAGTGATTAAGTCCCAAACAATGACATTAAGACCTTTCCTTGACTGAGGCCCAGATAACTTCAGGAGTTATAACAAGTAGTGGACACCAGAAAAAGCAAGTATACCTATTTATTAGATTGTCTGCTGTCAGGTTGAGGACCTGGGATTCTTTCCCTGACTGATTAAATAAGGTATCTGATGTTAGGGTTCCTCAACTTCTTGAATTTTCCCAAAGGTTTAGAGAAAGCCAGTCAGTATGACAGAATAGGAATATAAAATTTCATTAGTCTTACTTTCTACCTCAAATTCAGTCAGTATCATGGGTTATTTTAATACCCATGAATATACATTACCCTCCCTAAACATTCTTAAATTACCTTAATTCTAATTACATTAACTTCAACTCTACTCCAGCCGACCCACCTTAGATCCAACATCACCCAAAGCAACTCTGTCTCCAACATCTTTAACATTAATATCCTGCATTCTGACCACAATCCTCAATCCTTCCAGTTCTCTTGTGTATTTTAATTCATTTCCATTTTAACCTCATTGGCAGTATAGTCAGTGGTTAAGTGTGTGGGCTCTTCAATCAGTCTACTTGGATTCTACTTGGATCCACATCCTGGATCAGTTGATTCCTAGCTGTGTACACTTAGGCCTCAATTTCCTCATGTAAAGAAAATGGAATTATGTTTAATCTAGCACATACTCATGCCCACCTAATATAGTTTCTATGAAGATAAAATGAGATAATCTGGAACATTTAGCACAGTGTAGGTGAGGAACATAGTAGGTGATAAATAAATATTAGTTCTTTTTTTACACATTTATTCCTAAGTGTGTTACTTTTCACTTATTTTTTTTCATACCTGGCCTACAATCTGTACTTCATTATTTATTTTCTCCAAATAAGATACAGGCAAATTTAGCCAACTAGCTACTCTGCTCCACACCAAGACTGTTAAAACTGATGGGAAAATATATAACTGTGTTTTAAGTATCAAAACTGTAAGACCTCCAAAAGCAACTGTGCTATTGCTATGGTTCAGTAAGCCTTCTACATGTCAAAAAACAGCAACATCTCTAAATGTTGACAGCACATTTTATAAATCACATTTTTCAAATATCCCATGTTATCTATTTGCTATAAAAAATTCAGGAATAATACTTCCTTCCCTTTTGAGACTTTGTCATTACATCAATTACCCCTCTTTTTCCCATCTTCTTTAATTCTTTTTCCCATATACAGCATTATATTTGCTGAGTCCAGGGCGATGGTGCAGTTGGAGGCCCACATACAATATTTTTAAATATTTCAAAGCCATGAGTCAAGCCAACAGAACCTTCCAATTCTACCCAAGGCGGAGGAGCAGCAACTAGACTTACTACCACACCTAAAACAATCTTCCCTCTTAACGACAATTACAACAACAGACAGACAAAACATGTGGACAAATTTTAAATACGTAAAACAATTTTTTGAGACTTTGGACACCAATCAACAAATGACAGTGATCACTGTGAGATGGGGAACAAATGAGGTGAGCTCTACAATTTTTTTAAGTTTCTGTCTTGAGAGAGTTCTCAGGTGATGATGGGGAGGGAGAAGCTGGGAGGATTCCAGCGGACGCCCTGAACTGAGGCAACAGCAAGAACAAAACAGGAAGAGAAGGTTGCTGCAGTTCACTGGACAGAGTCCTGGAGAGGAGAGAATTTCACAGAGACGGAACTCGGGATGTCTGCAGAGGGTGCCCTCAAGTACTCGGCAGAGAAATTATCAGTGCAAGCACAGGAGGAAATTACCCAAAACTAGGAAGAAAAAAAATCAGGAACAATGCCTGGAACTAACACAGGATCAGAAAGAGGCCTTTTCACATCATTCAGACGAAGAAATTTCATCATTTATAGGTAAAGAGGTGACCACCCAGGAAGGTCTTGCCTCAATGGTGAAAAAAAATTAACCTTAACTTAACCACAGCAAACCAGTACAAAAAGGAAAACCAGAGAGGATCAAACTATTTCAAAGTAATTTAACTGTATGCTGGAATAAAGTTCAAGAATATTTATAGGAATACAAAAGATATCTAACACTCAAAAAGGTAAAATTCATAATGCATGTCAAAGATTACGAGGCTTGCAAATAAGCAAAACTGCATGACACATCAAGAGGAGAATCAATAAAATGAAACTGACGCAGGACTAGCACATATTTTTTTTTCTCCTAACGTTTTTTTCCCGTATTTTTTTCTCCTTCTTTTCACACCTAACAGGTGTGTTAGAATTAGTAGAGAAGGAAAACAAAATGCCTTTACTAACTGTGTACAATACATTTTAAAATTCAGTAGAAACATGAAAGATATGAAAAAGACCCAAATCTACTTTCTAGAGATAAATACTAAAATGGCTGAGATGAAAAATACACAGAATAGAATTAAAGGCAGATTAAGCAATGTAAAAGAAAAGACTAGTAAAATTGAGAACTTAACAGAACCATTAAAAATGAAACACAGAAAGGAAAACACATTAAAAAAATAAAAATCAACTTATTGTGGAACCACTTCAAGCAACCTAATATGCAAACTTAAAAGATACTCTCCATTCAACCTGAGAATACACATTCTTTTCAACAGCAAGACTATTTACAAAGAAAAATCATAATTTAGGCCATAAAACAAGTCTCGATAAATTCAAAAGCGTTCAAACCATAAAAATCTTTCCTGACCATAACTGAATTAAATTAGAAATCAAAAAAGAACAATCTCTGGAAATCATCAAATATTTTTAAAATAATAATATAATTCTGTATAACCCATGGATCAAAGAAGAAACTTAAAGAAAAATTAGAAAATATTTTAAACTAAGTAAATTTACAAAAAAAAAACCAGAAAGCAGTACTAATGGGAAAATTTATAGCACTAAATGCTTACATTAGAAGTCAAATCAGGGGGACCTGGGTGGCTCAGTTGGTTAAGTAACTGCCTTTGGCTCAGGTCATGTTCCTGGAGCCCTGGGATCGAGTCCCACATCAGGCTCCCTGCTCAGTGGGGAGTCTGCTTCTCCCTCTGACCTCTATACTCTCATGCTCTCTCGCTCTCTCTCTCATTCTTTCTTCCCCAAATAGAGTAAAATAAAATAATAAAAAAAGAAGTCAAATCAATGTCCTCAGTTTCCATATTAAGAAACTAGAAAAAGAAAAGCAAAAAATAAAAAGCCCAAAGTAAGCAGAAGGAATAATAAAGACCAATATTCCTCATGAGCATAGGTGCAAAAAGTATGAACAACAGAAGTAAAAAACAATAGAATATAGAAAATAAAGATTAATGTGTCATGACTAAATAGGGATTAGTCCTAAAAAAGCAGGTTATCGTTAACATTTGAAACTCAAAGTAACTCGTCATATTACCAAAATTTAGAAAAATATATAATCTCAGTAGTAGTAAAACCTTTTGACAAAATCTAATATTCATTCCTAATTTTTAAAAAGTACAGCTAACATAAATCCTGCACAAAATACTTTGCACTATCCTATACTTTGCAAAATCCTGCACTAAATACTTTTCAAGTTCATTAACAAAAAAGCATGTCCACTTTTACCACATCTATTCCATATTGTACTGGAGTTTCTTGCTACTGTAATTATTCACCTGAGAAAGACATCTTTATGTAAAGAAAGAAACAAACTCTCTATTTGCAGTTGATATTACTGTCTGGAAGAAAGAAAGGCTGACGGAATTTAACAAAAAGCAGCTAGTCATGATAAATTACTTACCAAACTGCCAGAGACAAGATCAATATAGAAAAATCAACTGTATCCCTAAGTACTAATAATAAACAACAGAAAACTAACCTCAAAATGGGTCATAAACCTAACTGGAAAGCCTAAAACCATAAAATTTCTAGGAGAAAATCTATTTGTGACATTGGGTTAGGCCAACATTTTGTAGATAGGCATCAAAAGCACCATTTCTTTTTTTAAAAAAATGACTATTAAGAAGATGAAAAGATGGGGCACCTGGGTGGCTCAGTGGGTTAAAGCCTCTGCCTTCGGCTCAGGTCATGATCTCAGGGTTCTGGGATCAAGCCCCACGTCGGGCTCCCTGCTCGGTGGGGAGCCTGCTTCCTCCTCTCTCTCTCTCTGCCTGCCTCTCTGCCTTCTTGTGATCTCTCTCCCTCTCTGTGTCAAATAAATAAATAAATAAAACTTTAAAAAAATATATCAAAACATCAAACTGTACAATTTGAGTATGTATAGATTATTTTATGTTAACCATACCTCAAAGCTGTTAAAATACAAATCAATCCAGCTAACAAATCATTAGAATATATGTTCTTATCTTACCAACCATAGCTGTATAATGAATGACCTGGCAGGCCAGCTTTGAGTTTAGAATTCCTAAACTCCTTGGAGTTCCCACCCACCCACCTCTCCACTTTCCCAGCAGCTATTCCATGGTCATCCCCACCTTCAGCTTATGATAGCAGGAGTACAAATTCAGCCAAGAGGTCTATGTAGTTTCTAGAAGCGTAATCAGAAACATCTGGGCCCAGATTCCAACTCGGTAGGGTGTGTCTCTTCAGACTGCAGACTACTTGCCCTGGATAAAGATGTGGCCAATAGGCCAGAGGGTCTTAAAAGTGAAGACCCTGGGCTGAAGCTCCATTTGCCTGGGTTTAAGAGGGATACTCCACAGCAAACATTTGTTCAAGTCTTTCCTATTTAAAAGAAAAAAATAAAATAAAAAAACCTTTCTTCACTCCCCATGCCCACTTTCCCCTACCATTCACAGCCCAACTTCTTGAATTATAATCTCTACCCCCCACACTCTACCTTTACATTTCGCATCATTGGAGCAGTGTCACCCATTCTCTACCAAATACAGATTTAGAAAATGATAATACTAATAGGAGCTACCTTTTCCTGAGTTTTATACAAAAGTCCACATTTCAATACGGTATTGAGTAACGGCAATAAACTGTCTGGAGACCTGCCTAACTTAAAGGCTCCCTATAAAAGTCTATGGAACTCGGGAAGGCCATGTATCCTCTTAGCCCCACTATTTCTTTATTTACAAAATAGAAGGACTATGTCAAATATCTATAAAGTCAACCTCAGATTCAATGTTCTTAAAAAAAAAAAGTTCTGGTTGCCTACTTGCAGAGTATAAAGTTTTTATAAAGTTTCTTTAAAAACCCTCAAACACGTATTTCCTATATTCTCCTATCATCCCCTTTCCTACAACCTACATGCTCAAATGCAAGGTAAACTTCTTTTCCTCAAAATGATCCCTGAAAAAAAATGAGGGGCACCTGGGTAGCTCAGTTGGTTAAGCATCTAACTCTTGATTTCAGCTCAGGTCATGATCTCAAAGAGTCATGAGATCTTGCCCCATGTCAGGCTCTGCACTGGGCATGCAGCCTGCTTAAGATTCTCTCTCTCCCTCTCCTTCTGCCCTGCCCCAAAAATGAGTTAGCTTAAAATCGGTATTTCCAAATGGTGCTTTCTTAATTTGTCTTGAATAGCACTGCAGGAATAAGGAGAAGACATTAACCCAAAATTGCCATCATCAATGTTAGTTAATGTATATATTTGAATGGATGATGATAGACGGATGAATGGATAGATATAAAGAGACAGATATGATAGAGTTAAGATGGCTAAAACCAAAAAATGGAATTATAGAAAATTAACATACTTAATAGTTATTCCCAGACTCCGACCACACAATTCCACGTGTTGATATTGTGGTAAACAAGACCACTTTTAAAAGCAGTAAGACAAATGATTATATTGTGGAGATCCTAACAAAAATACTATAAGTCTTAATGTTATGTAAATGAATCCTTATATCATGGGATAAAATTTCCAGTAACTTCATTATAAACAAAGTATAGATGATGGGCTCTAAAAAGCTGGTGACTCCAATGTCTCCAATGATGAAAAATTAGTGACATTTCATGAAATGTAAGATTTTTAAAAATTGGCATTTTAAAATGAATTTAGTATTGGCTGAAATATGTGATTTTAAGAGTTTTTGTAACTAACTAAATAGGCCTTCTAATAGGACAAATGGGAACTACCTTACATTCAGTGTTGCTTTAAATTGGGCACTGAAGCTCTAGTATAATATTAATCTGACATGAAAAATGACTATGTAGTTAAGTAAAAAATTTTACTAATGTGATATCATTTTGTAATAAAAAGTGTCTATCTATACAAAGCGACCTCTTAGTAAGATATCACCAATATATTGACTGGGGTTATCACTTGGTGGTAGAATGAGAGTAAGGGTAAGTTTCCTATTTTGTGCTTTACTCCCTGTCCAAATTTTCTATAATAAACATTATAATAATTTTGATATTAGAAAGATAAAAGAAGTCAACATCTCTGAAGCCATGTCCACTTTGCACTCATTTATTTGAAATCATATTATTCATTTGTACCATCTCACTTTAGTATATTACTTTTAATTTACCCTACTCCATATTTTTTAATATAAATTATATTTGTTGCTTCAAATTGGTTATTAAAGGATAAGAAAAACCCTGTACTGTATATGTTCAGGTCATAAAGATATGCTGAGTGAACCAAGGGAACCCAATGATCAACATTTGTTTTCCAATATTAGGTAAGTAACTCAGTTGTAACTCTTACCTTATTTTTAATTCATCAGAGTTAAAGGTGTTGTTAGTCCTTAAATGAGAATCCAGAGCTTTGTGCTGAGGATTTACAGGAGAAAATATCAAACTGCACCAGCTATCCTGATGCCCCGATTGACCCAAACATCAAGCTTTGTTTCCTTCCTTGGATCCTGAAAATGGGAGTGGGCATGTCTACTGAGGGAAGGCGGGGTCAGGAAAGGACAGAGACCGGAAGATCTTATGGGAGCAGGACATGCAGCAGCGGCCTTGAGTTGAGAAGGGACATATTAACAATGGCTCCCTGGGTATGTCTTCTGTTTTGAAATCTACAGCTCTGCATTCTGACTTAATGTTTTCTAAGGTTTCTTAATGTTTACCTTGGCTCTTTGTTGTAATTTGTCTTTAAGAGATGAAAGATGAAGATGGCTAGTCTGTTAAGATCCTCTTCCAATATCTGGTGTTCACTACAGTTCTATAAAGTTGACTCATTTTTTTTCTCTTTGAATTTAGTGCATTTGCTTCCTTAAGACCAACAATTTTATAGACATTGCAATAAAATAAAATATTCATTTCCCAAATTTTTTCTTGTACTCATCTCTTTTTGCCCACCTGTCCATCCCAATAAATACAGTCTCAGCAATGACTCCCTCAAAGAAGGCGTGTCAACTGATCAACCAATGTGTACTTTTCATTGAGTCATTCTGTGAGTCAGACCTTATTTCACAAATTAAGATCTTTATGAAAACTCAAAACTGGTTCAGAAAATAGGGTATGAATCAAAATTGAATTGACAAGTCAGACGGGAAAAAGTGAGAAAAGAAAAGAAAAAGAAAAACAACCACATCATGATGAATCTGGCCTTTCAAGAAAGGTAAAGTGTTTAGTGAAAAAGCCACCAGAGCATCCTAGGCTGAAGAAAGAGCATATAGGTGATGATAAAGATGTATATTTTGGCATGAAATGAATAATCCTGCCAGGTGGAGGCTGGGTTTAGTTACTAAAAGACATGATGAAAGCAAGATCATATCGCTAGCTTTACTGAGGAGTAGTGAGAAGAAGGTTCTTAGAGATTATGGGTGATCCTGAAGAACAGAACTAAAAATATGGCTTTGTATAATAGACAATTTATATCTATCACAATATTTTAGGAAATAATGTGTCATAATATTAAAGACTGGCAATGAATTGAAGAACATAATGGAAAAGAGGGGAGAAAAGTCAAGAAAATGTATTAGGAAACAATTGCAATAATCTGGGTATGAGGTAATGGAGCCTGGATTCTAGTGGTGATGATACATGGAGCAGAGAGTATGTAAAGAAAAAAAAGTCAAAAATAAAATTAATAATTGGTGACAGATTGGGTTAGGGGAATGGAAAAAGTACAAGGAGTTGAAAATCTCCTGAAGCATAAAAGGATTGTGGTACTAATGACAGAAATGGAAACACTGGGATGGGACTTGCATCACAGGATTTGTGCTTACCCATATCCTTCTTGCTAATTTTTGGTTCTCTAAGTAGCTGCCAGCTAGTCCTAAAAAGAACTTTATTGTACTGACTTAGAAGTGGTTCCCCTTCAAAAAAAAAATCCTGGATACTCATTCATAAGAGAGTATCTATACAAAAGAATACAAAAGAGCCTTCAGGAAACCTAAAACTTACATTTTCCAATACAGAGTTGCATATTCCTATTATCCATTAGATATATCTGTCATGTCAAATGTTACTTTTTTGGTCTTATTTAGATGACATTAAAATTCTTATGTTTCTAACAATTGTTTTCACTTAACTTGAAATAACAAATTATGCCTATTTTTAATAGTTTCTTCCAGTTCTATATGCAGAGCCTCTGAATTTTAACTGTCCTTTTGAAGTCTAAGTGAAATAGGCAATACACTGTGTTCACCGATATCATTTTGAAACTGTCTGACCCATTATTACATAAAGATGAGCGTTTCACTTAATAAAGCCTTAGAGTAACACAATTTGTTACACCATAATTAAAGATGGACACATCTGTTCCATTTTAATTCAAACCCCTTTGAACATAATTACATAAAGCTGCAAGAACAGAAATTCTCAGTCTTAGAAATTTACTATCAGAAAAAAAACATTCTGTCTACAGAAACTACATGGTCAAAGGACAATTTGTAAAATGAAGTCAAAATAGATGTCTCTCACTCTATATCAAAGCATGAAATAAAGCTAAGACCCCAGATTAAAGTACTGTCCCCAAATGAAAGCCATAATTAGTTAAGGAAACCCAGGTGAAGGACAATCTTTATAGTAAGTGCTAGCGTTCAATCCCTGTGGAGAGGTACTATCTTTTATTCTCTGAACCCATAGATATATAACAAAAGAAACAAACAGGAAGGATAGTTAAAAGGAAAAAAAAATTGGAGATATTCAACGTTTATGCATCACCTTTAAGCCGCCTACTAACTTCTAAATTTCCAGTCATATTAATCTCATAAATCTTACTTAAAAAATAGTATATCTTTTTTATAAAGTCCTAGTCATCATGACCAAAATAGTTCTTCAGTTAATAATAATCAGATGCATAAATAGAGAAAGCAGAGGTAAAGGAAACCCTGTAATTTCAGAATGAATTCTGAGAATTTAATAACATGAGTTAAATGGTAAGCCATGCACACAAATATCCCTGAAATGTAGGCTGTTAGTCTGCTTTATTTATGTTTCCATATCCTGAAGATGGCTTAATGAGGAGATGCAATCAGGATTAGCTAAGCAGTGAGAACTTGGAGGGAACAGGGTGGCAGTAAGATTTATATAAATATTTGCAGAGACTGGGAAGAGCAGATGCTCATATAATCCAGACAATGTGTGTGCACTTCATTTTAAAATAAAATAAAACAGTTGAAAGCCAAAATATAATTAATCAGAGGAAACGCTTTAATCAACATCTTCCAAATCCTTAAGCACTGCTAAAAAGATTAAAGAAACATAAAAGAAATTAAAATATGATATTCAGAAGAAAACCAGAATTAATCTATTCCTGACATTCTCCTTTTATTTCAGATGTGGGATGGAGCAAGCAATTAATATGCATTTCTAATTGCTGCCAACTAGTGAAATTTCCTAGGTGTTTAAGCTACTAAATAAATCACCTAAGACTTACTGTATAATTTACAATGTAGTAATGATAGCTCTCTCTTCATTATTAATTTATTAGGAGTAATGTGTACGTTTGCCCTTATTTCCTGCACTTCTAAACAAGGATCTTTCTAATAGAGTAGGAGACAGCAAATTTAAATGAGTATCAGTCAGTTTTATATTCACAGGTTACCTACAAAGATAAAAAAAGTTGCATCAAAAAAGGAATTATTATATCAAATTAATGTAGATATCCAAACTGAACATTTATTACTTTAAACTTGGTTTTGGGCTCAGTTCTTCCAAATTCAGAAACTCTCTTGCTATTATTTCTGTTCTCTTCTGCCCAAGATTTGATGAGCTGCTCTATATGAACCTATAATTATTACTAAAGCTCAGAGAAGAACATTTTTAAACAGAGAATTTTAAAACAATGTCTCAAGGAAATAAAAAGCACATGCCTTCATGGCAAGTTCAAAATATATAAACATTTAAAGCTCAGAGCATTTTCCCTTTCCACAAACAAAATTTTATTGGTGACAGGAATTATTTCATATATATCACCAGAATATTATAAACCGTTTTTAACATAAGATGGGCCCGCCTCTACAGATAGTTAACAGTTCACGACTGTTAATTTCAAGAATACTTTTCAGGGGCGCCTGGGTGGCTCAGTGGGTTAAAGCCTCTGCCTTCGGCCTGGGTCATGATCTCAGGGTCCTGGGATTGAGCCCCGCATCAAGCCAGCATCAAGCTCCCTGCCCAGCAGGGAGCCTGCTTCCTCCTCTCTCTCTGCCTGCCTCTCTGCCTACTTGTAATCTCTCTCTTTCTACCAAACAAATAAATAAAAACTTTAAAAAAATATACTTTTCAATAGAATTGAGCCGAGTTCTAATTTCTAGCAGAAATATTATTAGTATCTACCAAAATTCTACCAAAAAGTCTAGAAGTCATGAAATCTTAAAAATTTAATCCTGCAAAACATTGCCAAAATTATTCTTATTGAAATGCCAAGGATCCGAATTTGTTATGTGCCATCCCATAAATAAATCTTAGCAATAGAGGAGAATGACTGATTGATCTGGAAGATCCACTGTGAAATCAAAACTGGGAAAATGAAAACAACTCTGTGACAATTTCTTCTGTATTCCATCACAGTTAAGGTAACTTCGAAGTTCACATTGCAGTTATTTGCTTCTTAGATGCTAGCTGCTTGATGGTCTGTTCTAGCAAAAGAACAAAATATCCAGCAACTAGTATATAACTGAAAAGAGGATATAAAGATTCTTGTCTCAGTCTCTAGAGACCTTCTGGCATTTGTTTAATAATTTATGTGCAATGGCCCTTTGATCCCCAAATTACTGACCCTGTGTACTTCATTATAACATGAATTTACTATTATTAAAATAGTCTACATTTTATTATCAGAAAATCCTGAAAAGTTTCGTACTTTGATTTATACATCAATGTCATTCTTTATCAAATAGGATTGTGTTACTCAAATTAGTGACTTTCACATAGTAAACTTAGCTAATGATTTGTAACCAAGCCCAGGGATAATGCTTATTAATAATATGGCCATTTCTGTCAACAGACTCACTGGAAAGATAAGAAGCAGAGTCTAGCTATAAAAATGTTCCCTTTATTCTGTCTCCTTTTTCTTATTTCTTATCAGCACACCACAGAATGGCACAAAGAGTTTAATTATTGTGGTTGTTGAAGATCTTTATCGCCAACTACCAAGTTTATCACCTGTCATAAGGAAATCAGAAATTAAGTTCTGCTGGGGATTCTGAGACTGGGATATAATATCTGGAGATCTGAGTCTCATCTCTGCCTTTATGCTGTTTGTAATCTTCTGCATGGGCCATGTCTATAAGATGAGGAGACAGGTTTAGGTTAGGGATATGCCATCCCGAAGCACTTTGTACCCTAGGCATTGTCAACAGCAAGCCACAGCATAAATGTAACCATATATGAAAACTACTCATAAATCTGGAACTGTGCTGTCTGATAAGGCAACCCCAAGCCACATGTGGCTGTTTAAATGTAAATATAAATAGTAAATAAAATTTATAATTCTATTTCTCAGTCACACAAGCCAAACTTCAAATGTTCATAGTTCATATGACTAGTGGCTACCAGGAGAAAAGAAAATTTCACATAAATGGCTATACTATATCCATCAATTCCTGGAACTGGGAATAATATACACCAAAATTATCAACTTACAAAATTAATCAACCTGTATCCAAGAACTAGTGGATGGAGCAGAGTCATTTATATACAGTTTGTTTTTTTAAAAAAACCATGGCTCTTACTCTTTTTATTTTCTAACACTGGGGGAAGATAAATGCAAATGATTTTATTTCCTTTTTAATAAAAAAATATTTTTTAATAAAAAAATTCTGAGTATAATATATGTTTCCCAGTTCTAAAGGATTTCTTAGTAGTTATGCAGAACCCTCAAATCATTTATCTACACAACACTGTAGCAAAGATTTATTTCAAAGCTTTTTTACTATGGCATATTAGTTGCTAATGCTCAAAAAAAAAAAGACACATATAAATATACACACACTCCCCACATCTTTTCAAATAAAAAGTATCAAACAATACTAACACCAAAACTTGCTTGGCTAGCAATATAAGCAGGAAATCTGAGATTGACGTAAGTTTGGTGACTCAGATTTAGTAATACCTATTTAATGACTTATATTATTTTACATCATCTACTAATTAAGAGGCAGAATACAATGAATAAAAATATGCAATATATAACTAATTATAGAACATCGCTATTGTTTTCAAACATTCCAAAACGAATATATATTCAAAAATGGTACCTGCCCCAAGTAATTACTTTTCAGAAAAATTAATTGCCTTCAGGTTTTCTGAAATAGTCTTGTAAGTAACATTAATGGTATCATATCTTAACACTTCAGGACTTACTTTGTTTTCGGAAATAATTCAAGATCACCTTAAGCCAAATCTGGGCCATAATTTGTGGTTATAATCAAGATGAAACTAAAAATAAGGCATTTCTTATGATAATGACAATAATAGTTATGTTAATGATAATAAGGTAGCATTTATTGACTGTCCATGAAATATCAAGAGGTGTTGAGTATTTCAGATAATTACTGTAGTCTTCATAATTTTTTCCCATCTTACAGATATGCAAACAGCTATTCATAAAAGTGTCTAACTTGCCAAATGTCACATGGCAGTCACACTGCAGAACAGTGATTCAGACTCAGACGTATCTAGCTGCAAATCAGGATACTAAGATTAATTCTTAATGAGAAATTCAAAAAAATGTTTTCTTACTTATAATGCTTTTTACTTCCACAGTTTTTGTTGTAACAATTTATACTATATCCTGATTCTGATCAATATATACTGTACATTTTATGATGTGATTTTTTAAAACAAAATAACCTATGAACCCAATTATTCCTCCAAATACATCTTGATTATTTTTAATGTAGAAATCAATAAAATCCTTCAATGAAAATTAAAAGTCTTCAAATAATTGTTCATTGTAACTAGATATTAGGTCATTTGTTATGGTTTTCATAAGTTTAACACAGTTACTTTTATATTAATTGAGACATAAATATGTGTCCATATAAATTTGCAATGTGAAAAGAATAGGAAAAATCATTTGTGTAAGTTTTAGTATGTTTACTAAAGACTAACAAAATTTGATGTGAAATATTAAATTTGTTGATCTAGCATACAAACACTGACTCCAGAGTTTTAATTTTTGAAGTTGGTACACAGCTTTAAAATAGAACTTAGAATGATTATCTCATATACAGTTCAATACGACAAAGGCTCATATAAATATCATGTACCACTAAACACTATCAATTAAGTATATAAACCTAAGATAAAGCTGTTCAGGTGGCATACTAGACAAAGCGGAATTATTACAGACAGTTTGTATCAATTAAGAAAGTTCAAGCAGTTATTTAAATACTTGAGGCTATCCATTAGCCTTCAAAGCTCAAAGAAATCACCAAAATGTAATTATATCCAGCCTGGTGATTGGCACTTAAGTTTATAAGAGGTTACGAAAGCCCCACAGGTCATGATTGAGCAAATAGCTCCTGATCACAGCACCAGTGATATATTAGAAGAACAAGATTATAGAGAAGAGATCTTAGTATTTAAGAATGTCTTGTGCAGTTTTTGAAAAGAAAGATTTGAAATAGCAACTGCTATTTTAGAAACAATGCCAATGAATCAGCATAAAATAGATCATTTGTAAACAATTCAGTTTCTAACAATGTGTACACAAACCATATACAACTTTTTTTAAAAATGGGGAATGCCATAAATCTTAAATTCAATCTCAGAAGCAGTGTTAACCAGTACATCGTCTCTTAAAGGTTTCCTTTCTACAGATGTCTTAACCCATTTAATCATGCTCCTAAATACTACCTCGTGGCAGGCAATTAAGACTCTGTAAGTATTCAGAATATACATCTGTGTACCCATTTCTTTTGAAACAAGAAAAGAAAATTACTTAGCTATAATTCTTACTCTCAGTGAATCGTAATTACAATGACTCCAAACTTTTTTAACTCAAGTGCTCCTCTAGTGCATCTGAGATTGTGTGTGTGTGTGTGTGTGTGTGTGTGTGTGTGTCCCAACCAGCAAGTTTCAAGTCATTACATGTCCTCGCAAATAGGCAAATACACCTCCAATTCTTTAACTCCAAAGTATATCTAAAACTATCAACTTTACATTTCAAGACAGGCAGAAAATAGTTAATGGAGCCAGTTATAATGATGACCCAGAAGATCAAGAAGTTAAAAAAAAAATACTTCAATATGTCTTAAAGTGTCTCTCCACTTAAGGACACAAACTTAAGTTTTCATGCCTGTAGTTGGGAGCTGTTCTAGTTCATATTCATTTTACCCAAGAATTATATGGTTCGTCAATGTTCTAAGATTTAAAAGATTAATCAATCTATGCCGAAAATAATTTAACTAAGGGTGATTCAAAATTCCCTTCCGGATTTTTTTCCCAGCCCTGAGCATCATCATTAAACACATACATCATTATCAATGAATTACCTTACAGGTACAGAATACATAAGAAATGGAGTTTTCCTGTATATACTTTCAAATATGTGTGGGAATAAATCTGCTTTTAGTTTACTTAATGGACATTTCTCTCTTAATCATAACAGCAAAGATGGGAACAAAAGTTTATTCATTGGCATTTTTTATATGTTGGGTTTTCAGGTCAACAGGACTTCAGTATACACAGAATAACAATTTACACATGTGTGCATGCACACACGCACACACACACACACAAAGACTTTAACACACCCTTATATATATGGTATAAACAGCCATGTAACCAAGAACTCACCAACACACTCTAGCTGCTAAAACTTCTTCTCATCACTATTGCTATAGTAACCCCTGGGTCTTCATTAATTTTCACTGGTGAGAAAATAAGTGTCCAGGATCTCCATTACCCCATTACTTGAATCCTTGGTGCCATGAAACTTTGATGGCTTACCCTCACTGCTGGAAGATGAGGGTGGGGAGTGTAACTAGGAGGCTGTGTTTCCACTCCCACCTTTAAGCCCACTTCACAATGGAAGATGTGTTCCAGAATCTTGGGTGGAAAACTAGAATATGTTTTTCCACAGAAAACAAATCTGAATAGCTGAGACTTCTCAGATAATGAGTATTACAATTCAGCTACTTTACAGGATTTTGTAGACTGGTCAGGATACTCTACCTCGTATAACATCAATGTTATTAGAAAAATATATTCAGAGTTTTAAAATCACTTAAAAAATAATTTTTGAAATATATACTGCTCATATTTTGGAAAATGTCCAAAATTAAAAACACAAAGAAATCTGTTACTATTTTATAAAATCATAGAATTTTACATAATTTTTAGCGGACATACTTTTGAAATATTTGCACTGACAAATGATTAAATTGTAAATAGTAAAGCCTGGGGACCAACAAGCTTTGCCCAAGATAGAGGGGATAAGAAAATAAAGTCATATATTTATGTGTGTGATTTTTATTCTAACTCAATGGCTATTTTGTTTTGTTTTTTTCTCCTACAGACATGATAACACTGCACAATTCTTTCCCTTTTATCGAAATTATCACTTTTGTTTTGCTTTTTACTGGATTATGTTAATCAACATGTAACAAAACATAACAAAACCTTCTCTTGACCCCAGTCTCCACATTAACTACTGCTCCATTTCTTTTTTATGCAGAACTCTGAAAGTTGCCTTTACTTATGTTTTCAATTCCTTTCCTCATTCTCTTAAACTCACTCCAAATCAAGCCTTAAACCCACTGTTCTACCAAAACTATTCCTGTCAAAATAATTACCAACATCCTTATTGTTCAATCCAAGGGTCATTCTCTGCCCTTGACACAACAGAGCTTTTGATAAAGTTGACCCTTGGTCTCTTTCTCGAAACATTTTCCAGGACACTTCCCACTCAGTTTTCCTTCTTTCTTACCACTTCATCTAATGTCTTGCTTCCTATTCTCTATTTCCTTAGTGATCCTATGTAGTTCCAGGACTTTATGTTAGTACTTTAAGGACATTGTTCCATCACTTTGTAGTGTCTAGAATTCCTGATCAGAAGTTCGTGGTTTTATAAATCATTATTACGCTGTAGGTAATGAGTCATTTTTCTACTGCTGTTTTCAGGATAATCTCTTTACCTTTGGTTTTCAGATGTTTGACAATGATGACCATAGTTTGATTTATATTTACTTTGATCTGGTTAGCTTTTTGAATCTGTAGTATTGTATATTTCACCAAATTGGAGAAACTTGCAGCCATTTTTTTCTTCAAATACTTTTTCTGGCCCATTCTCTTTCCTCTCTTCTATAGTTGTGTTAGACTTTTCGCTATTGCCCACAGATGCTTAAATCTCTGTTAAAATTTCTGATCTTTATTATTTTGCTTTTCTAGAATGAATAATTTCTACTGATCTTTCCTCAAGTTCATGGACTCTTTCCTTTGTCATCTCCATTCTGCTGTTAAGCTCACCCAGGGAATTCTTTAATTCAGAAACACTGTTTTTCAGTTCTAGAATTTTCACTGCATTCTCTCTTCATGTTTTTTTGTTTTTCTACTAATATTTCCTATATTTTCATTCATTATAAGCATCTTTACCTCACTGAGCACAGTTAAAATAGCTACTTTAAATTACTTGCTTGTTAATTCCAGCATCTTCATTATCTGAGTTGGCCTCCACTGATTATTTCTCTTTAAAACAGTCACATTTTCCTGATTCTTTATATGTTGAATAATTTCAGATCACATTTAGGGTGCTATAAATGCTATTTTGTGGAAACTCTATATTTTATTCCACCAAAAAGTAGAAAAATTTTTTCAACAGAGAGTTGATTTAATTGGATTCAAACTACAAACTATCTTACCGAGGTAGCTCAAATGTCAATTCATTTATTTTGTCTTTAGCTGAAATCCTTTTCAATTATGTATGGTTCAAGGGTCAGCCAGAGATTTCATAGTTTGTACATGGTGAGTAGGGCTCCCCTTTTCTGGCTCTGTTTCCTCATTCATTCTTTACTCTCTGTGGTTGCCCCAAACTCTGTCTTCTGATTCTTCAGGACAGAAAAACTTAAGGTTGTCTACTGCAGTCTAAAACAGGCCGGCCTTTCAGAAACCACTGAAGATGGTACTCAAGCTACAAGCTATAAAAATGAGGAAACTCACCCAGTACCATTACTGCTTACAAGTTTCAAT
This sequence comes from Ailurus styani, assembly GCA_002007465.1. Classification (NCBI taxonomy): domain Eukaryota; kingdom Metazoa; phylum Chordata; class Mammalia; order Carnivora; family Ailuridae; genus Ailurus; species Ailurus styani. Next base: position 4,071,341 of record LNAC01000010.1, on the reverse strand, counting down.
TTTCCTTCATAACCTGCCTGGTTTGTTAACTCCTCAGAGCCTTTGTAGTAGTTGTTTTTGGTATTTTATTTAGAATTTATAGTTGTTATTTGCAAGATGGAGATCTGTTAGAAGATTACTCAAACATATTATTGGGGAACCAACCTTCAATTCAGACTCATGACTTTAAATATTATCTCTATGTTGAAAGCTCCTTAATTAATATCTCTACACAAGGTCCTTCCAGACTCACGTAGCTAACTGTATGCTCAAATTCCAATTGGCTGTTTGATAAACACTTTAAATTTAATATATCATATATCAAAGATTGATCTCCTGATCTCTCCTCCAACCCAATCTAAGTAGGTTGCAACTGCATCCTTCCAGTACCTCAAGACGGACTGAGTTTTCTGCCAACTTTGTAGTTCTCTTGACTCCTTCCTTTCTCTCATATCCTTCATCTAGTCCAATAGGAAATCCTGGTGGCTCCACCTTAAAAATACACTCAGAATGTAATCACTTGTGTTCAACTATCGTCCTTGCCTGGATTAGAGCAATAGCCTCCTAACTGCTCTCACTGTGATTTTCCTTGCTCCCTCAGTCTATATTTAGCATGGTTGGCAGAATGATACTTTGAAAAGGCAAAGGACTGCATCACTCCTCAACATTTTTACAGAATTCTGTTTAACTGAAAGTAAAAGACAAATTCTGCAAAAAGAGTTGTAAGCCCCAGCTTACTATCTTGCTTTCTCCTTTATTTTATTCCCTTCTACAGTTCAGGGGAGCACTGGCAGGAGTACAGGGACTTCTGAACTGGATGACAAATACTCTTCCTAAATACTTCCTTCTTGTAGAGGAAGTGAAGCTTTTGAGTTTAAAAGTCAAGGATTTGCTGCCTTTCTTTTTTTCTTCCAGTCCTACAATGATAACATTGAATGACCAATTTCTGGATGCCTACATTGGAACGAAGGGTCCCAAGGCCCAAGACAAGAAAATCAAAGACGTTTAAGTGTAGGGGAATGAAGTCAGGCAGAGAAGCAAATAAGTGATGATAAGGAGGATATTTCAGTCAACACTTCGAAATATTCACAAATATCAGCTCTAATCTTTATCACTTGAAGAACTTATTATACCTGACTTAGCCTTTTGTTAAAAAATAACCATGTAGCAAAAAGAATAAAGGAAGATGAGAAAATGCAATTAGTCTTTTCTCACAAGGTAGATTTCCACTGTAATGCTGAACTTACCTGGGGTTTTCATGAAACCAAAGATCACACACTATCTCTGAGCCCTGATGAATTAAGAAAAAAATCAAATTGGATGAGAATGTGAATGCTTCGCTGCCTGAGCCTAAGTATGGTTTAGAGATTTGGGAACACATAAATGGAGAAAGAAAAAGAATTATCCTCCTTTGACATAAAGTAATGAAAAACAACCTGACGTAACATATTAGCATCAAATAAAGCCAAGATCTAAATGAAGAAATTCTTAGCCTTAATGAAGGTCATATGTAAACATACAGAGAATTCCACACTAGCTTTAAAAGGAAACTTGGGAAATTAACTTCCACACATGATTAACTTTGAGGTTTTTAGAGGAAAGTAACAGCCTATATCCCAAGTAATATTATTTAAAATTTAGTTTCTTCTATAATTAATGAAGCAATCGAAAGTGATTACCTTTTTATTGCCAGGGAGTAAAAAAATGTTTTAAGTTAAGTCCTCAGGATTTGTACAGTCTCTTCCCCTTGCCAGGCACAATCTTCCCAGCCCTGTCTCTGCTTTGGCTGAAACAGCACTTCCTCAGACCTTCCTGGACATCCTGCTTAAGAAGGTCAATGCCATCTCATTTCTACTATTCACTAACTCTACAGTCTGCTTATTTAATTTTGTAATTATATGCTCATTTATGTATTTACTCCTTAATCACCTGCATTCTACATCAGATTACAAATTCCACAAAACAAGCTGTGTCCTTACTTAATTCCTCAAAGTGTATCAATCACTTAGCATAATGCTTAGTACAAAGCAGATGACCAATTAAATATTTGCTAAAGGAATAAAAGAAAAAAGCAATAAAATTTACAGCTAACTACTCTGAGGATTTTTTAAGTGAATCATAGTTTTCTGAATGACAAATATACTCTATGTCATTAAGTACTCATTAAATGTAACGATCTTTTCCGTTTCTACCTTGGTCCAATACTCTACTGCTTCTGAAACTGCTATACAGGTCTGTTCTGGGAAATGCTTAAAAACATGCTCTCTACACAAAAAGTAGTGCATGTGTATATATACACATAACTTTATTTTAAATTTTACTGACATAAAAATATACAGGATACAATTTACAAATAAAAATAAAACATATAATATTCCTCACTGAAAATTCCAATCCACCCAATTGATTCTCACAGACGGATTTTGTTGATTTTTGCCAAACTCTTGTATCCATAGTCAATCTATATTTGAGACTGAAAAATGAGTGTAATTCCAATATGGATGTTGGCTGACATTGTTGTTAATGTTTTTGAGTACAATAAAAATGACAAAACAGAGACATTCGTCAGAACTTCACACATTTGTCAATGGTGTTAGCAACTTTTTTTGCTGACTCAGATAATAGTTTACAAATACTAGAAGAATATTTTCTCAGATTCTTGTTGTCTCCACATTGTAACGCCTGTACACACTACACACTTTTTAATTTAATCTACATTATGCATATGTTCTTCGTCACTTTCTTATGTGTAGACCAGCAATAGAAAACTTTCTCTGTAAGGGTTAGATACCAAATATTTTAGACTATATGGGCCTTATATTCTGTGATAATTATTCCTATTTGTTACTGTAACACAAAAGCAGCCATAGACAGCATGTGAACAAAAGGGTATGTTTGTATTCCAATAAAACTTAGACTATGCACACTAGTCTATGTACAAATAGTCTAGCTATGTATAAAAACAAGCAATGGGCTGAATATGGCCCAAGGGATGTAGTTTGACAATCCTTTGCCTAGATAATCAATAAAACTATAAACTGGGCCTAAAGTTAAGTACTTGCCATTTTAATGGTTCACATACTCTCTCATTGCTGATTTCAAGTTACCAATGTGATCACTGCATGCTGAGTTGGAAAGAGATGGAAATTGAACACAATTATATATAGTATTTCCATCATACAGTTACCTATAATATATGTAGATAACCTAGAGTATGGATAACAGTGAAAGACAGTAAAATAATTAGAAAGTAATAAGTTGTATTTATTAACTTTGCTTTTAATATATTTCATTTAACTGAAGTTTATGTAATTTAATTTTTTTGAATTGCTGAGTTTAAAAACTGACCCATAAAATTCCCCTAAATTTAACAATCTACTTTCCTGAGCTGGTAGGAATAGGCTTCTGCACACTACAGCTCTATCTCCTTTCTTGAAATATTCTCTTCACTCTGCATCTCCTACTTCAATCTGGTTCTCTTCTTTCTTCTCTGACTTCATTTATTTTCATGTAGCTCCTTCTCCTACTCTCATTTCCAATTTATAGTGTTCAATGTGACTCTGTCCTTCCGTCTCTTCATAGTCTTATATCAGGGTCTCTTACCATAACCTCAACTACTCCTTCATTGTTGATTATGCTCAGAAATACATATTTTGCTCTGTATTGCCATTCACATTTCTAAATGCACTGCTGTTATATATATATATGTCATATATATGACATATATATGTATCATATATACGACATATATTATATATATCATATATAGAGATATATATCATATATATGTGATATATTATATATATATATGTGATATATTATATATATATATATATATATATTTCCTTATGGATGCCTTGATGCCCTATAGTCATTTCAAATTTAATGNGCACTGCTGTTATATATATATATGTCATATATATGACATATATATGTATCATATATACGACACATATTATATATATCATATATAGAGATATATATCATATATATGTGATATATTATATATATATGTGATATATTATATATATATATATTTCCTTATGGATGCCTTGATGCCCTATAGTCATTTCAAATTTAATGAGCCTAAAATCAGTCATCAAATTTTCCGGTCCCCTCTCCCTTATACCTTAGTTGTTGAAGGTATTTTTGTCAGTGAGACCAGCTTGAAATTTCTAATTCACCTTCTCCTTGGCCTATATTTCTTATTTTAAAAAAATTTTATTGATTTATTTATTTAAGAGAGAGAATGAGGAGGGGGGAGGGGCAGAAGGACAAGTAGACTCCCTGCTGAGCAAGGACCCTGAGATCATGACCTGAGCCAAAGTCAGATGCTTAACTTACTGACCCACCCAGGCACTCTGGCCTATATTCCTTCTTATCAGTATTTCCTGATGGATATATTCTATCACATCCCTCTCTATTCACATTTCTGCCATACAGTTCATGTAAGAATTATAGTCTCTGGTTTGATCTCCTTGTCTTCAACCTTATCATCCGTTTAGGGTTTCTTATTGCACAATGAGGCTCATTTATTCTAAATCCTGAGTTTATCATACTTAAACACTTGATTAAGACCTAAAATGTATTTGATTGCCTACCTCAATGATTTAAGTCTAAATTTCATGCCTCTCAATTTCAAGAGCTTCGTTATCTTCAACCAAATTTATCTTTACTAAGCAATGCCACAAAATTCTTAGATATTATAACTTGCATTTCATTTTAATATGTGTAGGCAGTAAATAACTTGTTGATTTATTTCTTATCTGTTAATGCATTTTTAAATGAGTGGAACTGCATCCACACCTTTGGAGAGGCAAAAGATATGCTTCTATTGGAACAATAAAAATACAACATATTAAGTAAAATACAGATATCCTAAAGATGTTTCATAAAGAAAGACTTACCATTCATCTATATTTAATAGACTGAATAAATAGGCCAAGTCCTAAGAATTGTGCTGTGCTAAGGACCCTAGGATGAATAAGACACATTTTTTTTTACTTCAGGAAGCTACAGTCTACTCAAGTAACAGTATGATCAACATATTTTTAAAAGAACGTTGCCTCAGAAAGTCTGCAAGTCTTGGTGAAAAAGGAATTAAAAGCTAAAAAATCCACATGTCATTTCAAGGGCTATATAAAGGGCTTATTGAAGAATATCTCTTCATTAGGTAAATTAGATAAACTAATTAACAAGGTATTTTTTTAAATTAACTTTTAAAATATATATTGAATTCCAGGCAATATTAAATATTATGTAGATATTTAAAAATATTTTATCTCACTTCAAATTTTAATAGAGATTTTTATGGCCTAAACATTTGACTTAATCCATATTTTTATGAGAATTTTTTAAATATTTTATTTATTTGAGAAAGAGAGAGAATAAGCAGAGAAGAGGCAGGGTGAGAGAAGAAGCAGATTCCCTACTGAGCAGGGAGCCCGATGTGGGGCTTGATCCCAGGACCCTAAGATCATGACCTGAGCTGAAGGCAGATGCTTAATCAGGTGAGCCACCCAGGCCCCAGAGAATTTTTACATTTCTGTAAATTTTTGGATGTTTTGGAAAGCATGAGCAATTTTGGATTATAATGTATTCTACCTAGCAAATTAATAATGCTCCATCGACAATAACATACATTCCTACATGTGGTGAAAAAGAATCTTTTATTAATGACCATATACTCCAGAAAAGGAAATTGAAGGGATGCCTGGGTGGCTCAGTCAGTTAAGCGTCTGCCTGCGGCTCAGGTCATGATCCCAGAGTCCTGGAATCCAGCCCCTAGTTAGGCTCCTTGCTCTGCAGTAAACCTGCTTCTCCGTCTGCCTGTCACTCTCCCTACTTGTGCATTCTTTCTCTCTCTCTGGCAAATAAATAAATAAAATCTTAAAAAAAAAAAAAGGAAATCTAACATGTTTAAAAGCACTTCTTAAGCACTTTAGACCATCAGTAATCTCTTGAACAATTATAAATATTACATAGGATGTTATCGATATAAAAAATATTGTGACATTTAAAGATTATTACTTAGTTGGCATGTCTAAATAAGTATTTGCTACTTCCTTCTTCATGAATAAAATGGGACAACTGTATAGTATTGAGAGTTTTTTTCCTAATATAAATTCAGAAAAAGTTCTTAGTCATAAGAAAATTGACATTCCATTTTTTCCATTATAAACAACTTTCATAATTCTAGAAGTGACTGGCCCATTATAAAGATATTAAACAATACAAACATATTTAACTCAGCTATCAGAAAGTATAAAACATGCAGTCTTTCTGCATCATAAAAATAACAGTAATGAATAATGATTAAAAGCCAGAGTATTTAAGTCCTCGCTTATATTTTAAAGTAAAATTAAAATACACTTAAGAAAAGGTATGAAAAAGATATAATATAGATATTGTTTATCCATCTGGATTTCATGAAATTCTTAATCTTCATTGTTATATGAAGCCTTATAAATTAGCTTTCCTTGGTTCAGAGGGATTAAGTAGAAATCTGTCTTCACTGTTCCATTAACTCTAGTGGTGGACATTAAATCTCCTTCTTGGAATTAAATGTCTTAAGAATGTGTAAAGACGGAAAATGAATCTTTGTGGTGGACATTTTCTTGAATAACTTCGTGTTTCTAATGTGATAATCTGTATGTTATCTTTAAACCACACTTAAACCACTTAAAAGTAACTTTGAGCTGAGAAAGGAAGTTGGACAAAGATCTGTTTCAGCTCTAAAATGTTATGATCTCACACTATAAGCCTTTTTTTTTAATGGCCTCAAGAGCTTATGACATTTTTCTCAAGTCAACGTAGATGTTATACCTTTTATACATTAAGAATTTTTTAAATTATCCGCTAGTTTTCCAGTACCAAACCTCATAACTGTCAGTGACCAAACCAGTGTCAATTTTAGGCAGGTATGATGTGACGAGACATGAAATAAAACTTTTTTTCTCACATGGCTCACTTTGAAGTCAAATGCCAAAAGGTGTTCTAAATTGTTTTGTAAAAAATAATGTTATTAGAATATCTACTACTTTAGAAACAAAAGATACAAACTTAAATCTGTACATTATGTATATTTGCCAAAAATCAATACCCCTACTGTGGAAAGAAGGTAGAAAGAGAAGGATACAGAGAGACAGAAAAGAGAGAAATCGGCATTTACAAAGCAACTCTGCAACTCAATTGCCTTACCTTCAAAGATTACTTACCTTTCAAGCATCATTTTTCTCATATGATTGCTATGAGAATAGTGAGAAAGTATATGTAAAACATTTATTGTATACAAGCTTCTTTAACCTTAAAACTGAAATGAAAGTTAATTCACTACCGATCCTTTTTTTTTTATTGAATTTAACTATATACAGGCATTCTAAGTTTTTTAATTCTTTATAAAAAAGCTATATGATTCACTTGTTCAGCAGCAGGACCCCAAAAATTTAGCCAGATACCTAGAGGTAACCTGTGGGTTACTTTCTGTGCTAGTGAATCATAAATCTATATTAAAGTGAGCCCAGAGTGAAAAATTTCAGTACGAATACATTGGTTAAAGACACACAAAGTCTTTAAAAGAGCACCAACGATACAGCTTGGATTCTCTACTTCTATGTCTCTCTGTGGGGACTGCCCTTCTTGTCCTTCAAAATTCACTAAAGTGAAAATAAATACCCCTTCTGGAACAGTAAGATCACAACATGCAGAATTCCTCTGGTGACTTTGAAATAGATCAGTACCAAAGCATCTGAGACCACATGGGCATCTGGTCCAGTTTTTAGTCACCATGGATTTCTGCTGAGCTACCCATGGGTCCTGCTGCATGGCCCAGGTACATCTAAAGGCTCTGCCGCCTCTAAGCCAGGCTTAGTGGCCACAGGAAACTTTGTTGAAGCTGTCTGTCCCCATGATCCCTCCTGCCAAGACTCCAACAAGCCATTCTACCCTCAGATCTCACAGCCTCGCCAGCAGTGCTACTGGGAATAAGGAATGGCTGTTACTAATTTCAGGACCCAGAGATTTCCTCCTCAGCTCCTTCCCTGAACTTCTAAAGCATGGAGAAATCTTGCCAGTCTAGAGAGGAAATATCACTCTCCAATATGATATGTTCAAGACATTTTTGTCTATATCCATGAACCTCGTCCTTTTAACTCCTCCACTATCCCTCTAAATTTTCCTAAAGACTTAGGTTTTCAGAAAACAAAACCCAGACAGACTCACAACCTCCTTTCCATTCTACCCATGCCTGGTTTGATGACTATGGTAGAGAAATAATACCTCCTTAAATGGACAAAAGAGGAAGACAACCAGAATATGAGAGAAAAATATATAGATTAACATCCCAAAATTTTATCAATCGGTAAAGGTATTACTTCACTTTTTTTCACTGAAAAAATCTGAAGTATATGAAGGTTCTTTTGAAAACTCCATTGCCCTACCCAGATTTATTGCTTTTAAGTAATTAATTTAGAACTAGCCATGATATATTTTATATAAGGGAGGTAGATGAAATGAAATGAAATATGAAATAAAATGAAATGAAATGAAATGAAATGAAATAATGAAATGAAAGGGAGGTAGAGTCTTTAACAAGAAAGGTCCTTTTTTCAGTTATTTTTACCTTCTCACCTTTCACATTATAGAAATCTGGGTAAAGAAGCAAGGAGAGTAGTAGATAAGGCCTACCATCTGCCTCAACTACCTTACCTGAAAAGTGAATCCCAAAAGATGCTCAGTCTCCTCCCTACTTCAGAAATGATACATAATTCCTGCCCTTACTAGCCCATGAGTTTCACTGTTTATTTCCATACATCTGAATGTTATTGTGTATTCTGACTGTCCAGCATCCTCAACCTCTACCTGTCATCTAATTCCCTCTGGTTAGCATCTGAACAAGCTTAACTCTCTTCAATCTTAAATACACAAGGCTTCCCTCCACTGATAAGCCCTCAGTAAACTATCACCCCCCCCATCCTTCTTCAACTACCAGAGTCGAACCTGACTGAAGTTATCTATAGTCAGTCACCAATATCTATCTTTCCTCAAACCACACAATGACTGACACTTTACTGAAGCAGATCTCAGGGGAGCTTTCTCGTCCCTGCTGTATCCAATAAGAACTTCTCAGTTCTTATTTCATTGCTGCTTTACTATTTTCTGGTCTGTGTCCCCCATTCAACTATTATCTCTATGAAGGCACCTATGTGTACTGACTAGTATATAGCATCCACCCAAAAATCCATTGTCTAATGAATGAATAATAGAAAGGAATAGAAAAAATACCAGTCCTACCTAACTTATAATTTCCAGCAAAGAAAACATGTTCTCTCTGAAAGACAAAGATTTAGACTTCAGTCTGAAACAAATTCAGATATGCCTTGGATTGAAATTTCATGCTGTCTTTGTTGCTTTGCTACTGCTACTGGTACTTGATTTTGCAATATATTTCCTCCACTGGAGCTTAGGAAGGATTTTTTTTAATATTCTCTTCAAAATGATTTTCCACCCACACTATTCTTGGGACGCAGTTCCAAAGTGAGAACAGGAGACCCTATCAAATACCTCAAAATATTTAGCTGTGACTAATCTCTCAGGTTCATCATCAAACAAATCTTCATTTATAAGATTTCAAGTGATTTTTACCTTGGTGATTATATTACTTTTACATTTACAGTATAGAATTTTCATGATAGGGAAATTGTTTTATCTTACATTCCATTTTCTAATACAAGTGTCTTATTTTTGTAATAATTCAATAGATATTACGCAATTAATGGAAGCAAACTAGCCTGTCTAAAAATAAACTTAAGAAAGTAATCTAAGACAAAAATTTTTCCAGGATTTATGAAATATTACTCATATATTTCTTTTGTCATTATCCTTTCCATAAAAAAAAACTTTCACTGTAATACCATCAATTTTATAATATTTCAGAAATCACTGAAAATAAAAACAATAGCACATATGATATTCAGGAGGAAGGAACACAATATCGGAAGAGGGGTAAATTAAAACTCTGAAGAAAATAAAGAAAGAATGCATTTTACTTTCTTCTGGTTTGGAAATACAGCAATCAAGGAACTCTAATGATCAGTTTTGCTTCCCAGATAAAAAAGTCTCCAAAAATATATTTTAAAAAATAACATAGTAGTATTAAATATTTATTTTACAAATAAATCAGCTGCTTTTTTGGACTTTTCTACCTCTAGTTAAACCACAATCCTCTATTGTCTCACAGGTGAAGGGTGGAGTGTGGACAGGGAGTAAGATGGTATGAGAATTATCACATCTGAGTAATCATAGTAGACCTTCAAAAATGTGGCAGTAGAGACAGAGAAAGTAAATGGAGAAGGTCCACATAATTCATGCAATTGATGCATGAATTCATTTAATTCTGTGGTTGAACAATTCCTTTTGATGGTTTTCATCTACAAAAAATACAACTCTAATCATCTTACTTCTATCACTAGTATCTCCACTGTCTGTAAGGGTATCACTAATGCCTCTACTGTCTGTTAGGATACTCTGCAGGAAGCACAGAGCACAGCAGGGTCTGGCTTCTACCTGCTTCTCCTGACATATCTGACTCTTCTGCTATTCATACCCCCTACTATAGCAGTATTACAACAATTTACCTCCTTTCTTCATGCTCTCTCACATTCCTCTGCTTTTCCATGAACTAAATCCTATTCAAGACTGTTTAACATGTTAAAGTGGCCAGATCAGACCCAAAATGGAGTCATTCATGCTCAGCATTTACATCTGCAAACCAAAACTTAACTAAATTTCCATGTTAGGCTCTCCCAGAAAAGGAAGGCCTAGATCAACCAATGAGCACTTGACCACTGAGAACAAGTTACCTGACCAGCTTCAAGACGGTCCTTTGCTCCACATAAGGAAAGTAAACCTGTTTTAACCAATCAGCAAATGCCAAGTAGAACTTCCTTGTGCCTGCTTACTTCATTGTGGAAAAATCTGTCTCCTTGGGCTGCTCTTTGGAGCACCATTCTACCTACTAGATTGGATACTTCCTGATTCATGAATTGCTGAATAAAGTCAATAGGACCTTTAAAATTTACACAAGTGAATTTTTCTCTAATAAATGTTCACCTTTCCTAAGAAGGTTTCTCCTGCCCCCACAAACACTCCTTCTCTGTACACTTTCCATACCTTTATTATCCTACTGATCATGTCACAAGGCAATGCTTATTTCCTTCCATTTTATTTCAGGCTGCAGAAGAAAAGTTTATTCTTAATCATCTGTGTTTCCTTGTGATCGACTGCAGCATTCTGTATACACGTCATAATATAAAGGGATGAAGATAGCAAATTTATGATCCACCTCACTTCACTATTACAGTGATACGGTCTAAATGAAACATTTATAGATAATTGAACTGTCAGTATTTGATGATATAAATAGCATCCAAATGTGAAGTGCGAATTATAATAGGAGGCAGGTCATTGGCAGGGAGGGCAAAATGCTTCTCTTGCCCTTGAGGCCCCTAACCACTGTGATTTCCCACTTTGTTTTTTTTACTTCTCAGTTACCCCTCAGAACACTGGAAAACTGTTTTCAAATGTTTCTGAGCCTCCACTGAGTTATCAGTGAGCACTCTGTAAGAAGGCTCTTCCTATATTGTCCTCACACTGCTTTAAATTCGCCAGAAGGAAAGAACATTTGGCACCAAAGACCCTGAGAAATAAGCCATGATACAACCTTTCCGTTGTATTCCAATGTTGAAGAAACCAAAGAACCTACAGTCTGAGAAGGGTGGCCCCAGGATTTGGAGATTTTCATCCCTAGAATTAGAGAAGAATATGCCATCCCTGAGCTTGTGCAGTGTAGAATCTGATGAGCTGATTCATAATCTGGTTCTCCATGCAGGAGAAGGACACAGCAAGAGCCTCTATCTGGTAGCCTGATACCCCTTTGATTACCTCTGTCCTCTAAATATTACTTTAGGTATAAAGCCAAAGGCCTTATATTGTATTCAGGTATCCTTTACCATTTGTTTGTTTTTTCTTGTTGTGTTTTACTGTGGTAAAATATACATAACATAAAGTTTACAATTTTAATTATTTTTCAAGGTGCAGTTCAGTGACATTAAGTACACTCATACTGTCATGCAATTATCACTATCAGCCATTTCCAAAACTCTTAATCATCTTTCCCAACTAAAATTCCATACCTATTAAGCAGTAATTTCCTATCCCCCCTCTTCCCAGTCCCTGACAGCCATCATTATACTTTATGGTTCTATGAATCTGACTACTTTAGTTACCACATAAAAGTGGAGTTATATAGTATTTGTATGATTATTTCACTGAATCCAATGTCCCAGTTTTATCTATGTTGCAGCATATATCAGAATATCCCCTTTTTAAGGCTGAATAATATTCCTTTGTATGTATATACCACATTGTGTTTATCCATTTATCTGTCAGTGGACACATGGGTTGTAGCTACCTTTTTGCTATTGTGAATACACTGCTATGAACATGAATGTTCAAGTATCTGTTTGAGTCCCTGTTTTCAATTATTTTGGACATATACCCAGAAGTGGAATTGTTGAGTCTTATGGTAGTTCCATGCTTAATTTTTTGAGGAACTCTGTACTGTTCACATTAGCTTTTACATCTATCATACCCTAAAATGTCTTCTTCTTAGGTCAAATATATACATTTGAATATAGACAACAAGGGAAGATGTATTAGTTTTCTATTCCTGTTTATCTACTTACACCTAAAGCTTAGCAACACAAAAAAAATAAGTATTTATTATCTTACCATTTCCGTAGGTCAGAATCTGTGCACAACTTACCTGGATACCTTTGATTCAAGGGGTCCTACAGGCTACCGTCAAGGTATTGGCAGGGGCCATAGTCAACACGAGGCTCAACTGGAAAAGGATCCACTTCCAAGTTCAGTCTATTTGGGAAGTCTCCAAGATACATTTCCAGGTTCACTCAGATGGCTGCTGGCATGCGCCAGGTCCTCACTAGCTATTGGACAGAATTATTATTTCCTTGCCACATGGACCTCTCCATAGTACAACCTGCAACGTGGAAGACTGCTTTTCCCAGAGTGAGGGCTCCTGGAGAGAAAGAGAGCAGGAGAGAATCTGAGTTAGACAGAAAGCAGTCTTTTCGTAACCTAATCTCAGGAATGACATCCCATTACTTTTGCCATATTCTGTTCATTACAAGTGAATCATTAAGTCTAGCAAACATGTGAGGAAGGTAGTTATACCAGACTGTGCACACCAGGAGACTGAAGTCACTGGGGGCCATTTAGAGGCTGCTTACCACAGACATGTGTTTTGGTTTGATTTTCATTGCTGTAACATAGAACGACTAGCACCTAGAAAACATTCACAGTATTTGTTCAATAAATAAATGAGTATTAGTGGAAACGGAATATCTGCCTTTCACATGTTTATATGGTATTTGAAATCTGAGAAAATTTTATGATTTTAACAACTAAAATATATTTTCCCTTCTCCTATTTTATCATGTTACATTTAAAAAACCAGAATCAAATCTAGCATCTCTCTCGAAGACATTAGGGAAATAACACCACTTACTGACTCCTTTTGTATATTTCCTGGTATTATGGTAGGAACTTAGTCACTGTATGACATATGTAAATAGATAATATGGTTGAATAATGTAGTCTATTTTAAGACTTTAACATTGGTTACTGAAAGGCTTTTATGCTTCAAGTTAAGGAAAGCAAAGACCATTACAATGAAGATATGCATGCTATTTATTCTTGGGATTCTTTTTTTTTAATAGCATATTGATCTGCTAGAGGCTTCTTGTTTAAATTAGAACAGTAATAATAAGGAAAAAAATACATCTTTATTAAGAATGGACTAGCTGCTACATTGGGTACTAAAGGTATTCCTAAATGTGCCCTCATCTTTTAATAGCTTTAAATAAAGTTAATTGGTTTTATTTCCTGGAGTAGGTAAGTTATACTCAGAATTTGAGGACTGTTGATCATTTTTAAGCTTCCTGAAAATTACTAGACATGTTATACCATCTACAAACAAATAAATTCTTGGATTTATTCAAAAGACATAGGCCAGTTTAAGAAGACTGTATTATTTGATACCAGTACACTGGACAATCCCACAGAAAAAGTTATGCAATAAATGCAGAGCCAAATCTTTCCAAAGAGAGAAAAAAAGAAAGAAAGAAACAATAACATAACTCTTACCCAAGATTATAAACTATCTGGAGGGGGTTGTACGGCAAGAAGAAAATGATAAGCAAGTTTCACCTATTAGCTCACTCAGGTAAATAAGAAGTGTCAATTTAAGGAATGTGTTGTGAAGTATTTTGAGGCCACTCTCAGGATCCAGCAGATAGTGACTGCAGTGGTGAGGGAGACAAAAGCAGCAGCAAAATACTTATGTATCATGCTGTTTGTTGTGATTATAATAAAATGGTGTCATGTATTTCTTCTACATTACATGGTGCCTACCATAGTTAATAATGAAAGTTATTTCTGGATTTTTTTTATCTCATATCTCAATATTGAGACTTCTTCAACAGTTGTGTATTGTACCTAACTTACAATGAAATAAATTCAAAGATCTTCTATCTCTAGAAGTTTATGATTCTACAGTAGCCATCTAGACTAATGTTATTTTAAATATGTAGGAAGATTTCTTTTACTTTTTAACAATGAAATGATATTATTGTATTTTATTTATTTTATAAACACAAATTCTGATTTTGCTGCTCATGTTTCAAAATGATTTTATAAACATATAAATGTTGTTTAGCTTCTTAAAAATTATCAAGGGGTTCCTGTGTGGCTCTGTTAGTTAAGTGTCTGCCTTCAGCTCAGGCCATGACCCTGGGATCCTAGGATCGAGCCCCAACATAAGGCTCCCTGTTGAGGGGGCAATCTATGTTTCCCTCGCCCTCTGCTGCTCTCTGTCTCTCTCTCTGTCAAATAAATAAAATCTAAAACCTTTATAAAATTTTCCTAATTCACTAGAACTTTTAAAAAAATTGATTAATTTATTAGGCCATAAACTCTTCTAAAAATTAGAATTCCATTAGCTATATTCCAAAATTATGTTAATTATTACTAAAATTTTTTTGAACTTCCCAACTTTGTTATAAAAACACGTAAGTATACCTAGAAGAGTCTAAATTCAATTTGTTCTGGTCATAGCAAGTAAATTTTACTCCTGCTGTCTCAGAGGGTTTATAACCAATATTTCAGCTGAAATGTTTCAATTATTGTTTTGAATTTGGGAGCATTAATTTAAAAGTTGAATTTTTCACTTATAAAGGATTAAAGGTTAAAGGCTGAAAATAAAAGCAGAATTTTGTTAGAAATAATATTATAAAAGGAATAGAAAAGAGTTACACAGCCAAGTAAAAACCACACCCTTCATTGTTGCTCACACCTAAGATGATAAGCAGACTCACAGACCAATAAATAGACTTTGTCATAACTGTAAGGTCAAGAACTTCTTAAGAGTCTCAGGCAGGGATTTTTCACATTCAACAAACTTTTTATAATAACAATGCAATTTCTAATTGTATAATGAAAATGTACTTGATTAGTATTAATTAACTTGTCAAAGAACAATGTTTTCCATGAATCTTCAAAAAAAAAATCCAAGTTTCTAAGGTCTCTTGCTTGTATACATGTTAGATGGCATTCTTTTCATACTGCAATTTTAAATTAGTGTTTAAAGCCTAATGAACCACACCAATCCTGTTTTTGGTCATGTTATGAATATCTAAGTTCTCTAGAATCATAGGCAGACCCAAGGTTCATTATCTGGTCATTAAGTTCCTTCACAACAGATTTTCCATGTTACTATAGAAATACTTGAAGAGAAAATGAGAAGTATAAATTAACGTACTATTTTCTATTGATTAAAGAACCAATATTGAAGTAACATCTATTTGTTAGAAAGTGAATCATGTTTTATTTTGTATCATTTTATAATAAAAACTTTCACTATAAAGCATAATGTGATTACAAACCTGGAAGGGGCACTCTGTAGGGGTTCTTCACCTAATGTCCATAAAGTGTCTGGGCTTCAGGGCATCTGTGAAACTCCCGAAATTATATGATATTTTATGTTGATGAATATGTTTCTCATTAGAGGATCCAGGGAGTGAAGGAAAGACAACACTGAAGGGGGACTCCAAGCTCTATGGCCCAAGAAACAGAAAGAAAGGAATGTGTAATCAACTAGGAAAGGATGATTTTACCCGATCTGGGAACTTCAAGTAGGGCTGAAAGTGTGAGGGTCAAGTTTTAAGTTTTGTATGGGTTAACTCTGAGATGTCTATTAGGTCAATTAAGCCTGCCAGAACCAAGTGTACACAGGATGGCAAGATAAGTAAAACAAGCAAGCAGAAAATGTTCTGGTAAGTGTTCAGGTAAGTAACAATACTATAAGGATATACTTCAAAAATCCTAGGACATATTTCTCCTGAGGCCATTTCCAGTTTTGTACACAGATCTAATTTACCTCCCAGTCCATTTAAAGGCAAAGATATCAGTTTTGCCTTTGAGAAAGAAACAATTTTCTTTCCATACGTATTTTTTGATGTTGTACCAGTGATATATAGCTATTAAGTATGGTTATAAATATTCAAACTATTAATGGTTATGTTACACATTACAAATAGCTTTATGAGCTCACCAAGCACTGTAAGTGATATACTCTAGTTCCCCAAGGAACCGTGGATAAAGTCACTGTCACGGTGTGGGACATAATATGCATTTACCAGTGACAAATGGGAGCCACGTCAGTAACAGATACTACGTTGAATTTATTTTAGTCAGTAAAACTGGTGGCAAAGACAGGATATTATGTAAACTGACCTCATCTAACTGATACTACACTAAGACTGAGAAAAAAAGTTCAAATTCTTATGGAATTAACTTTACACCAGAGTAACAAAATACCAGAGTTTTTCAAATCCCACAATTAATGTAAAGAATCTATCAGTGGCATTGGTTACTCAAGAACCCTACATACTGCATTCTGAATTTTTCTACTCTTATCTATTTCTTTCTCATTTTTCTACCTTCATTTTTCCCTTCTCTTTTCTCTGGGGGCATTTCTCCTGCTTATATTTAGGATCACTACTACAGGATAAAATTAATGAGTCATCTAGGTAGACCGCAATAGCAGAAGGTGCAGAAGGGCAGATGGGCCAACTTGACAGAGGTCCAGCTCCCCGAACACAAGCTGTGTGGCCCTCCTTGGGTTGATTACTTAATTTCTATGAGTCTTGATTGTGTTACACATATCCATTACTCTAAGTCTTAGCTTTCTCATATGGAAAACAGAAATAAAACAGTTGTGAAACCTATCAGTTATAAAATTAAATGAATAAATGTAGAGAGTTGCTACTTGTGAAACACTATATTCATATAGGTACTGTAATAATCAAGATTTTCTAATGGAGATAATATGTGTAAAGGGACCATAAGCCAGTTACATTATTTGACCCTCAATTATTGAGCTTCTGACTATATGTCAGGCTCCTACCCGGGTACTTATGGTGCCTCATCTGTAACCTTCAAGCAACCCTGAAAAGCATCATTTCTCTATTCTGTAAGGCACTGAAACTGGAATTCAGAGAGGGGATGTGCTCAGGAAAGCAACAAAGCCAGACGTTAGCCCCAGGGCAATTCTACCTAATTCCAAACCCTGTACCCGTTCCCTCAACCACAAAGACAGTAGAGAGGTGACCAGGATGAGGGCCCCAGCCGGAGCAGCCCTACAGTCTACAGTCACTTGCTCCAGGCAAATCCAGGGAATGTGTTTAAACTCAGTGTTCTCATCCATAAAATTACCCTAGCAGATCTTTAGGAACCCAGGAAAAATAATTTCCCAGAAGTGAAGATTCTGGAATCTGTGTGTTTTTTAAAATATGGTTTGTTTTTGCAAAGTCAGCTACCTAATTAAATCTTTTGCTGCTCTCAGATTAGTCTCATGCAAGTACTGACGTCAACACAGAGAAGGAATTTCCTTAGGTCTACAAAGGCAAGAGAAAACTGTCTAGAATATATAAACTCTGTGTTTGCTCTCTCATTTTGCTCACTATCTGCCTTAAATCTTCACCCAAAAGAGTGAAATTACATGCTGTAACAAAGAGTGCAACATGTCTTCAGGTACTTACATTATCTATTTCAGGTATTTTTTTTAAGAATAGTTTATTAACTATTTTGAATAATAAGGACTTATTTTCAAGTTATACTTTGCTCATTTCTATATTAAATGTGGATAAATACACTGGATTTAACTCTTAATTTCTGTACAAAGAACATAAATGTCCTCTGGGATTAAAGAAATGAAAAAAAATTATGTTTCTTACCTCCATTATTCTATATATCTCAGCTTAGAGTCAATGTAGCTAGATAATATCAAGACTCTTTCAGCCACTCTTAGCCTACCCCTATTAAACAGAAAAGTTGTCTTATATTACCTAAATGCCATATTACAGAATTCTTGCTATTTTTTATTAATGCAAAGCCATTTATTAGATTTTATGAAGAAACAAGGATAAACTCATTAAAACTCCAGCCCTCACATAGTCTTAAAAAGAGATCAATAATGCTTTTGGAAATGAAATATTACATTCAGAATTGAGGATGCCTAAGGAGACTCCAGCATAGATTATTTTACGAGTATTTTTAATATTCAAAATTAAAATAGAAGGTTGAGGTGAGAAATTTTTATTCTTTTTGATTAAAAATGAAAAATAATCAATACAAATTAAAACTCTAAATAAATAAATCAATATAATTTTCTGATCCCTGCTGCATCTTCATAATTTATAAAATTTCTTCCAATTTTGTGATATAGTTGGAATTTCATAAGAACTCTCACATTAACTAAATTAGTATACTGCATTTGAGTAACACATGAGATTCTGTACAATAAAACATTATATTGATTGATTGTGATACTTAACAGGGCTTAACACTTATTTAGCACTTTACATCCTCAAAGCACTTTACAAACATTAACTAATTAATCTTCATGTCACTGTGATGTCAGGAAGGTGGTAGAATTCCCATTTCTGAGATGAAGGAATTAAATAAAGTGGCTTATGGCAATGAAGACTTTAGAAAGTCTAAATATCAATACCTCAGGAAAGTTTCAACTAAATTACTAGAGCAGTGAATTGACAATGTGCATATGATCTAAAGAAAGCTACGCAAGTTAATCTCATATTACAATCTGAGCCACTCTTCAACTACGGTGCTTAGAAGAATAGATAGCCATTGCCAGCAATCTAGATTTCCTTACTAACTTTTACTATTCCCAAAGAGCTATTATGTAATGAATTCTGCCTAGTATTCTACAATTTAAAAAAATTTTTTTTTCATAATTAAAAACTCCTGGTGAACTCCAAACTTTAAATAAAATTTTATTAGAACACAAACATACACATTAGTTCACTATTGCTTACGGCTGATTATATGCTACAAATACAGTGTTAAATAGTTACGACAGAGATCATACAGCCCATTTCGTGGTTGCCATGACAAACTACCACAGACTGGATCACTTAAAAGAGCATAAATTTATTCTGTCATAGTTCTGGAAGCCAGAAGTCTGAAATCAAAATGTTGACAGAGCTGTACTCCCTCCGGAGGCTCTAGGGGAGAATTTTTGGCATTCCTTAGCTTCCTTGGTTTGTGGCCAGATTTCAAACTCTGTGTCCTACTCCTCTAGTGTGTCTGTTCTCTTCTATGTGTCTTTTATAATACTTATTGTATTTAGGTTCACCTGGATAATTCAGAGTGATCTCATTTTAAAATCCTTAATTATGTATCTGAAAAGCACCCTTCTGTGTCAGATAATATTCACAAGTTTCAGAAATTTGATATGAATATCTATCAAAGGGATATTTTACAGTTACTACAGCCCATAATATTTACTATCCGACCCTTTACAGCAGAAATTTATGAATCCCCGTTTTAAAGCATCTTTTTTTTTATTGGCCACTTGGATGGTCTCTTTTATGAAGGTCCTGTTCAAGTCTTAGCACGTTTTTCTACAAACACACACACACACACACACACACAAATACAGCAAAATTTTCTCTCATTTTGCGGCCCAAGGCTTGCTTTTTTAATCTCTAATTTGTGCATTTTGATAAACAGAAGTTTTTTATTTTAGTGTAGTCCAATTTACCATCATTTATTTTATGGTATTTTTTATGTCTTATTTAAGAAGTATTTGCCTACCAGAGGTCAAGAAAGTGTTATTTTTTTCTTGAAAATTTATTGCCTTACCTTTAATATTTAATTTTTTTTTAAGATTTTATTTATTTATTTGAGAGAGAGAGAGCACCAGTAGGCAGAGCAGCAGGCAGTGGGAGAGGGAGAATCAGTCTCTCCACCGAGCAGGAGCCTGATGCGGGACTCGATCCCAGGACCCTGGAATCATGACCTGAGCTGAAGGCAGCGGCTTAACCGACTGAGCCACCCAGGCACCCTTTCATATTTAATTTTAAAATCAAAAATTATTTTTGTGTGATAAGATTTAAGAATCATGATCAATTTTTCAAATAGATATACAATTAACCTAGCACCATTTATTTAATAATCTTTNTAATTTTAAAATCAAAAATTATTTTTGTGTGATAAGATTTAAGAATCATGATCAATTTTTCATATAGATATACAATTAACCTAGCACCATTTATTTAATAATCTTTTCCTCGGGGGCGCCTGGGTGGCTCAGTGGGTTAAAGCCGCTGCCTTCGGCTCAGGTCATGATCCCACGGTCCTGGGATCGAGGCCCACATCGGGCTCTCTGCTCAGCAGGGAGCCTGCTTCCTCCTCTCTCCTCTCTCTCTGCCTGCCTCTCTGCCTACTTGTGATCTCTCTCTGTGTCAAATGAATAAATAAAAAATCTTTAAAAAAAAAAAATCTTTTCCTCGTATCACTGGAATTAATGTCATCAAAATCAAGTGACAATGTGGTAGATGTTTATTATGTACTCTATTCTCTGCATCATTTGTCTCTTTGTCTCCATTTTTTAAGATTTATTTATTTTAGAGAGAGAGAAAGAGCAGAGGTGGGTAGCACAGAGGGAGAGGGGGAGAGAGAATCTCAAGCAGACTTCCTGCTGAGCATGGAGCCCTATACAAGGGGCTCAATCTCATGACCCTAAGATCATGACCTTAGCCAAAATCAAAAGTCAGATGCTTAACCGACTGAACCATCCAAGCAACCCTGCCTGTCTTTG
Source organism: Ailurus styani (assembly GCA_002007465.1). Taxonomy (NCBI): domain Eukaryota; kingdom Metazoa; phylum Chordata; class Mammalia; order Carnivora; family Ailuridae; genus Ailurus; species Ailurus styani. Next base: position 4,050,103 of record LNAC01000010.1, on the reverse strand, counting down.
TGCAATATCAGACTTTTTAAATTACTGTAGCTCTCTATATAACATAACATACAATATATAATATAATCCTGGCAGTGTACATCTCCAAGCTTTATTTTTATAATTCAAGATTCCTTTGGTAATTCTTCACCCTTTGAAGTTTCCATGGAGCTTTTAGAATTAGTATGTCAATTTACACACACACACAAATGTATAGTTATTTTTTTTAATTGTGTTGAATGTATAGATCAATTTAAGAATTGAAATTTTTATTATATAGGGTCTTTCAATTCATGAACATGATGTGTTCATTTTATGTTTATTTAAGTATTCTTTAATTTCTCTCAGTAATATTTACAGTTTTCTGTATAAAGGTCTTAAAACACTTCTTGTGAGATTTATTCCCAAGAATTAATTTTTTGATGTTTTGAAAATAGTATATTCATATTTCATTTTCTAATTGTTGCCAGCATATAAAAATAAAATTTACTTTTGTATATTGACCTTGAAATCTTTCAACTTGCTAAAACAGATACTCTCCTGAAATCACCACACATTTTGGGAAAAAAAAATCTACCTATAGAGATATNATCTTTCAACTTGCTAAAACAGATACTCTCCTGAAATCACCACACATTTTGGGAAAAAAAAAATCTACCTATAGAGATATATACACATACATCGATACATACACACACACATACACACACACACATACACACACACACACACACACACATACTGGTCCCCATCTAGACAACACAATCCAAATCAAAACATTTCCAAAGGTAAATTAATATTTGAGTGATTGTTTTCTTGTACAACCATCAAGTAGTCCTACTTTCTGGGCTTTGAACAGACTATTAACTCAAGGTATCAGCTAGATGAGTCCTAAGAAAGGTATTTAACCACCAGTACCTCTGCAAAATATATGCTGTCATCAACTCCGATGCAAGGTTTTTTTCAAATATTCTCTTTTGTAGGTTCATAGTACTGGTCAGTTGGTTCCATATCCCAGCCAAATATAGAGCAAGAAGATAAAAGCAGTATTAACAGAATTTGGTTATTTTATAATGCATCTAGAGAAGCCATCTAGATTTAAACTTTATTGTAAATTTTGGGGGCTTCATAATTGATTGTTTTTTCAGTCTTGTATATGTTTGACACCTTGAGAAATAGGGAATTCAAGGAAAAGGAAATGCAGATGGAGTATATACAAACATTTGAAAGGTGTTCTGGTTCATTAGTACTTAAGGAAATAAAAAATCACATTATCATAAGATTGACAGAAATTAAGAATGATAATCAGGGATGGTGAAGGTATTAAAAAAATGGCCTCTTTCACAAACACTTTATGGAACTGAAAGAAGTCCAATATTTTTGGAAGTGGTATAAATAAATAAGCAACAAAAACCAAAAAAGAAACACACTAGCACAGAAGCATCTGTATTAGGATTCCCACCGAAGAAGTGTGATGGGAAAAACAAAAAACAAACAAGAGCCTCTGGTTATATATCAATAAGGAAATAGCTGAATAAATTATGGTACCTTATGTTTTGACATAACTCCATTTTTGAAAAGTGTATGAATACTTGTATAGATGTATGTGTGGGGTACGTGTTAATAAAATTCAGAAAAAATTGTAAAACTAGTACTAAAATTTTAATCGTAGTGACCTCTAAGGATTGGGATTTTAAGACAGTGGGCAGAAGAGGCTATTTTCTAATTACTTTATTTAGTTTTAAGTCTTAGGATTATGGATAATTTTTATTTGTTTTTTCATTAAATAATTTTTTAAAAAAGAAAAACATTTTAGGAGAATCAGCTATTCCTCTAGTCTACACCATTATCTTTATAAGCTTGTTGTTTGGTCAAAAAATTCCTAAATAATCACACTGATTAATATTGCCTTCTATAAATGATAGAGGAAAAATAATCTGATGGTTAATCAAGAAAGTATAATTTGGGAATCTAGAAGCTATTTGATATTTAGAAGCACCTAAAACTAAAATTTGTAGTAGGATGGGAAAACATACCACTACTCTATTCATCTCACTACGGTATTTCCCACATAAACCACATTTCAAAGGACCATCTTGGTTTTATAATTTCTCACTCCCCACAGTAATATTTTTTCAATTGAATTTTAGGAGTATATCAATATGATGATAAAGGGCCAGGCTGCCATGGAGCAAACATACCCCAGAGGACTAACTTGGAAAGGCAGAGAATGTTGACATAGCCTTATTTCTGTGAATATTACGTCTATTTCAGGCCTGAATTTTGCAAAATTTAGCTCTCAAAGTCTTGTAAAAGCACTTACTAAAAATCTTCATTTACTAGTTCCACTAAAATTTCCGTTCCTTTGATTTTCCAAATACCAAATAGCTTTTCAACACCAAGAAATTTGAGTGATTTTTCAAACTCAATTACCTGTTTTAAATGTAAATATTTTAAACACATATACTTGGGCATAATCCATACCTAGGGGAGCGGGGGAAGGGAGGGAGCGAAAAAGGAAGGGAGGGAAAATAAACTCACTGGAGCATAGCTCATCTGAATATTTTCAGCTTCTTACTTTCCCACATCGTCAGATATAAAACTGAGTTCTGAGATTTGAAATATTTTTAATAAAAACATCATGTCTTTCCAAATTATTATTGTGTTTTCTTTGCACCCCTATGCTCATTGCATCAGTGTGTACAATAGCCAAGATACAGAAAGAACCCAAGTGCTCATCAATAGGGGAACAGATAAAGAAGATGTGATATATATATATCATATATATATCATATATATATATCATATATATATATCATATATATATCATATATATGCAATGGAATATTGCTTAGCCATAAAAAAGGATGAAATCTTGCCATTTGCAACACTACGGATGGACTAGAGGATATTATATTAAGTAAAATGAGTTAGAGAAAGACTAATATCATATGATTTCACTGATACATGGAATCTAAAATAAATAAATAAAAATAAACAAAAACAAACAGACCCATAAATACAGAGAAGAAACTGACAGTTGCCAGAGGGAAGTAGGGTAGGGGAATGGGCGAAACTGGTGAAGGAAGGTGGGAGATATAGTCTGCCAGTTGTGGAATGAATGAATCATGGGGATCAAAAAAATACAGCATAAGGAACAAAGTCAATGGTATTATAACAGAGTTCTATAGTGACAGATAGTAGCTACATTTGTGGTGAGTACAGAATAATGTATAGACTTGTCAAATCACTATGTTATACACTTAAAACTAATGTAACATTGTGTGTCAACCATGCTTTAATTAAAATAATAACTAAGGTATACTCTAAATTCTGCTCAATAGCTATTCTTTATTATTAGACTCTAAGAGAAATTCTGAAAAAATTCTTACAAATGTATTGGGATGAACAGATTCCATAACTATAGAAAAATAAATCAATAGATATTTTGAAAAAGGAAAATGGAAAGGGAAGGATTTTTTTATATTATGAAATGTCAGGAGGTTGTTTTTGTGTTAATGAGAAACATTATCTTACCAAAGAATCCTGGTATCCTCATTTCCATTTATATAGGAAATTGATTAATACTTAACTAATTGGCACATGCAAATGGGGATTAACTGAATTCACTTTTCTTCACAACTCAACGACTGTAATTTAGATCCTTACTTAGATTTAAATCTTTTATTATTTTTGAAGGTAATCATCTTCCTGTTGTTAGAAATAAAATATCAAAGCACCATACTAATTATAGCTTATTTGTATCTCACAAATTAGCTAATTAACATTACTGAAAAGTAAATGTACGGTGAGCAAAGTTTAAACTCCTGAATTGAAGTCAAGACTTTTATACAATATAGTGATGAGATATATGCTATTGAATGCCATTGGGTCAGATACACTTTGGAACTAATAACTATAGTTATTCAGTTTTACTTCAAAAGAATAGCTTTTTCTGATGTTTCAATGCAATTACATCTGTGAACTTTTAGCAATTAGCTCTCCTAGACAGATAAGAGACATGAGGAGGTGGGAAAACAGAAAGATGTGCATGGCTAAGAAACCAATTTTTTAAGTAAAATCTCAAAAGGTTTACAGTATGCATGATTTGCTTGGGGAAAACGCTATAAAACCTGTATTCATGGCTTGGGATTAGCTGACTAGCATATTTTGAAACCTAAGTTTCAAAATACTAAGTACTCCCTAAGTACTCCCAAGTTTCTGACAATAATAATTCCTTAGGTTCAAGGCAAAAATTTTGTTTAGTAGTTTATTTAGAGAGAAATGGCTAAAAACCTAATAATTTCTGAGAGGTCTAACCCCAATTCATTCAGATGCAAATTTAATATAAGGCAAGATAATCCTATAAAATCAAAGACATGTTTTGAGGAACAACATTTAGTCAACAGTGATATAGTTTTTATTGGAAGTACTGAGACGAGGACTTCCCTTGGCTGTTTGCATATCAAATATTTATTGAGTAGCTACTATGTGTCAGGGACTGTACTACAATCTCAACACAGAAGAGTAAAAAAGAATAGTGAGACTACCATCTCAAAAAGAACATATGGGTAAAAGAGAACAGAGATACAAACAGAAAAATAAGTTAATTGCATGCCATGACAAGTACCATAAACAAACAGCCAGCAACAACAAATTGAGAGCTAGGATAGCACTCAAGTCAAATCTTGATAAATCTAAAGATCTGGTCATGGCAGAAATACAAAATAGGTCATTTCAGGCAGATGTTCCAAGATGCAGAAGAGCCTCATGTGACCCAGGAGCTGAAAGAAGATCATTATGCTTGGAGATAGTGAATAGTGAAGATGAGGGAGAATGTTAAAATGAAGCTCTAGAAATGGAGGCTGGGCCAGGTCACACCAGGCCTTGTAAATCTTGGTAAGAAGCTGATTTTTTTTTTGAAGATGATTTTATTTTAAACTCAACAGGAAGACATTAAAAATCTTTAATCTCAGGAATGATATAAATCCCATGCACATTTAGGAAGGTCACCCGTGACTAGACTGTGGAAAAACAAGAGTGGAAGTTGGCAGACATATAAGGAGAGTATTCTATAATGTAGGTAAAAGATGTCAATGTTCTTGTTTCAAGGCAGCTATGAAGACAAAGAATGGATTCAAGAGGTGGAGTCAGCAGAAATCCCCAATGAATTAGAAACAGGGGTGAGCTTTAAGAAGTATCATACATGGGCGCCTGGGTAGCTCAGTAGGTTAAGCCTCTGCCTTCGGCTCAGGTTGTGATCTCAGGGTCCTGGGATGGAGCCCCTCATCCATTGGGCTCTCTGCTCAGCGGGGAGTCTGCTTCCTCCTCTCTTTGCCTGCCTCTATGTCTACTTGTGATTTCTCTCTCTCTGTCAAATAAATAAATAAAATCTTAAAAAAAAAAGAAGTATCACACATAAGTAGCATAAACTATTGGGTAAATCATGGTGTTACCTGAGAAGAAAGGAAAATCTGGGTCCTAGTCAGGAAAACCAAAAACCCTTCAGAGTGAGAAATCAAGCAGTCTTGGCCAATTCATGAATATCACTTAATCCTAATTCCCAAAGGCAGGAAGCTGAAGCTAATGCAGGTACCAGCATGTAACACACAATAATACATGTCTTTGGCATATGGATTATTTTGAGCTAAAGGCCCCTGAGAACCAGCAGAGACTAGAAAAGCTCTAAAAATAGGGCACAAGTTCTACCTTGGTAAAGGAAATTTCCATTTGTAAAGGTGTCTCTCTTTCTCTCCAGCACCAGAAAGAGGTAGACTTCTAACAACTCTGATCAACGAAGAAGGCACTGACTTAAATCTACACAGCAAACCTTATTAAAAAATCCTTGTTTACCGTACTTTTCCTGAACAGCTTCTCAAAACTTGCCTTCCTATCCCAGAAGCCCCAAAGCCCCTTTTCTTTTAGCCAAAAACGGTACATAAGCCTAAATCTAATCACCCCTTTGAGTTACACATCTCTAGGTACTCCCAAGTATACGCACATGTTAACAAACTTCTATTTGTTTTTCTCTTGTTGTCTATCTTTGGCCTGTCTAATTTATACGGCCCCAGCTGAAGAACCTAACATGGGCAGAAGAAGAGATTTTTTTTCTCCATTTACACTATTCTGTTTGCCCAGAAACAAAATGAGGTAGAGCAAGAAAATCGGGCAGAGTTAAGGAGAGATGGGGGACCTTGGTGGAGGCACATATGCGAAGTGCTTGGAAAGAGGAAAAGCTGGGCATACGAGGCAAAGGGCATATGAAACCAGAAGTTCAGAACTCTCCCCCTGGCCCTAGCATACTCCATTAGGAAGATAATGTGACAAAAGTCTGATACCTACCTTAGTGTACCATAGGCCAGGCTGTATCTAATGGACTCATGCTTCAAAGATCCAGTCCCATGAAATTCTAAAGGGCGCTCCAGATTTTCTTTTAGGGGAATAGAAAGGTCTTGAATCAATAAGATTACTCCAAGTTCACATGATGTAGCCCCATGCCACATCTGAACTCTTGGAATCCCTAAAATAGCTCTCTCACAAGCCAAATGTCGTGACATGTTAGACATGTCACTCTAGTCAAACCCAGACAGGGTCTCGCTCTAGCCAGAGAACTACACAAAGTTGTCATGTAGGCAGTTTGTTTTGGGAGACCTCATCTTTCACATCTGTCTTTTCTCACTTTCAAACTTCTCCCCCTTCACAAAGCATCCATTCAACTGCTTCCAGTAAAGATCGACTCCCTCTTTTCCATCATCCAACTGGATAGTGCATCCGACTCCTCATTCACCCTTTCTCTCTCCCCTGTAAACATGTATGCATCCACTGTCCATGTCTTCATACCTTTTCCAGATAATCAGATAAACTAATTTGTGTTCCAGCTCATAATAGTTTAAGTCAGAGAAAGCGCTAGCAGCAGCATTCTAGAGAAATCTGGTCTAACCAAAAAGTTCAGGGCTAATGCTGGGAACAACAGCTCCTTGTAGTGGAAAGCAAGCCCTCTACAACCTTAAAATTAGACCAAATAAAGGATTGCCTCACCCTGCTTTACAATGAGCTTCAGGCCTTGGAAACCGGCTTCCCAAATTATGAAATGCTTGTTCTAAGAAGGAAGATTAGCCTCAAATAAAGAACACGGCTTTAAATCATCATGTGAATATGGAGCAGGAAAAAATTGTTACTGGAAAGGGAACAAAACCTTTCGTCTTTGACCCAGTGTCCCACAGAGTGGAAAACATTTACTTTGAGATTCCACACACAGGTCAATGTACCACAGAAGCCAGGAGTGGTTTTTAAAAACAATAACACTAACCATAAGCCACCCAAGAATCAGAGACACTTTTATATAGACCGGTTTCTTCCTTCACATACTCATTTTCAAGGCCACATGGGTTGAGGAAAAATTGTGCATCCTGCTTTAGTGGTTTTCAGTTGTGTATGTGAATGTGTTTTAGTCCTGACATATTTTCCTATCAGTAAGGGTAAAAAGAAAAAAAATGTTAAGGAAAAGACAAGGTTTACTTCAATTTAAATGTATAAAGAAAATTTTCCACCACCTTCAACACTTTAGACAGACTGCTTATAGAGCGAGTTTTATTTAGCATTTGCATTTTAAATCCTATTACCTAACTGAAGAGTGTATTGTTCAAANGTATGTGAATGTGTTTTAGTCCTGACATATTTTCCTATCAGTAAGGGTAAAAAGAAAAAAAAATGTTAAGGAAAAGACAAGGTTTACTTCAATTTAAATGTATAAAGAATATTTTCCACCACCTTCAACACTTTAGACAGACTGCTTATAGAGCAAGTTTTATTTTAGCATTTGCATTTTATTTTATTTTTTTTTTAAGATTTTATTTATTCATTTGACACAGAGAGAGAGATCACAAGTAGGCAGAGAGGCAGGCAGAGAGACAGGGAGAGGAGGAAGCAGGCTCCCTGCTGAGCAGAGAGCCCGATGTGGGCCTCGATCCCAGGACCCTGGGATCATGACCTGAGCCGAAGGCAGTGGCTTTAACCCACTGAGCCACCCAGGCGCCCAGCATTTGCATTTTAAATCCTATTACCTAACTGAAGAGTGTGTTATATAATATATAACATATATATATATATATATTATATATATACTTATATTATATATAAGTATATATAATAAATAAATAAATAGAAAGTCTTTCTATAAAACATCCCAATATAAAAGATTAATTATGTACCCTACCTTCAATACTTGACTGCTTCTTAGCCAATGCATAGCATTCATTTTTTTTCCAAACTTTGACTCCAAGACTTCCCTGACCACCATGTCATTTGCTCTTGTCGCATTGCATCAATATATCGCCTTATTTTCTAGTTGTTTGATTCTTTACATGCCCCAAGTCAACTTCTCATTCAATCGTTTACCTCTTTTACAGATTTTAATATAGTAACATGAAAAAAAATCTAATGAATGAAGGAGCACAACATATGAGGAAAAAAATGAATGAATAAAAAAATGAACCAAGTCCATTTACTTCCATAAATTCAGTTGTTTAGATGAATGTCGTCCTTTAAGAATCACCTCATATGAAGGTAGAAATAAAATATGAGAAGTGACAGAGTCAGTTTTTGGTGGGATCACTAGTTAAAAACTCTTTCCTCTAGGTACATATTAAATCATTTGAAAAGTTTTTTGAGACCAGTAAGATACCTTTTGGTACAATGACCTACTCATTTACTAAATAACATCCTGTATATGTGGGAAAATCATGTAATTTGACTCTTTTATAATCAGAAAGCAGTTAAGCCTCTGGAGAGTAAAAACTGCCTTTCACAACTATGGTAATCGGCAAAAAGTTGGCTTTTCCAATTTTGCAAATTCATAAGAGAAAAAGATTATCTTTTGTAAAAATATCAATAATGCCAAATGAGCTTGTGTGGCTGGTACATTCAATGAAGCCTCCTTATTCATTTTCATTTTAATAACATGCTACCTTTGAAGGAGATGATATCAATAATTCCCTAATATTTTAAATGATACTAGCTGTACGTAATAAATTCTAGAATATTATTAGTATTAGTCTCTTCAAAAAAAGCATTATCTCATTTAATTCCCACAATAGGGACTCCTGGGTGGTGCAATCAGCTAAGCCTCAGACTCTTGATTGTGGCTCAGGTCATGATCTCAGGGTCGTGAGATCAAGCCCTGCATTGGGCTCCATGCTCAGCTTCACGTGGGGTCTGCTAAAGTTTCTCTCTCCCCCTATGTCCCTCCCTCCTCAAATAAATAAATAAATAAATCTTTAAAAATAAAATAAATACAAACTAAAAAAATTATTTCTCACAATAAACCCAATGTGAAGGTATTATAATTATCCTTAACTTACACATGGGGAGGAAAAAGTAACTGAAGCTAAGTGAAGTTAGAGCTGAAATTTGACCCTAATTCTGTCCAACTTCTGAACTCAAGCTTTTAGTCATGACAGTATGTTCCTCTTCATCATGTATTAGCAGAGAATGTAAGCTCCATGAGGGCAAGTTTACATATCTGTTTGGTACACTGGTGTCACGAGTGTTTAGTTCAATGGCTATCTGATCTAGTGGGATATAAGATGATAGATAGGAAGGAAGAAAGGAGGAAGAGAGGTGGGTAGGTAGGTAGATAGACAGATGGATAGTCAGGTCACATACACATATGATTAAAGGCATTTAAAGTAACAGAGGTACAGAAGGCCAATTTATCTATGAAAGCTTCATCCAGGAGATCTGTTTCAGCAGGTCTTAAAGAATGTGCTAGATCTGAATGAGCAGAAACCAGCAGAGGCTGTTTTAAACAAGAGGAAAATCATTTTAAAAGTTTCAGAAGAAGAAAATAGATAAAATTGGATAACTATTGCTAGATAGATTACTGACAGCAGAAGAAAAATAATATTAGGGTCATAAAGTGCTGTTGATGAAAGAACTCCTAGGTCAAATAGATGAGTTAGTACTTTTTGAGAGAAGCTTTAAGACACATGAGGTTTTTGTTTCTGGGTTTTTTTTTTAGCAAGTGAGCAAGTGAGAGAGAAAGTGTGCCATGTGCCCAAGCTGGGGGGTAGGGGCCCTAAAGAACAGGGGTTGAGAGAGAAAAAGAAAGGGTCCTAAGCAGACTCCAGGCCTAGCACTGAGCCTGGCTCAGAACTCAGTCCCATGATCCTGAGATCATGACCTTAGCCAAAATCAAGTCAGAACTTAACCGACTTAGCCACCCAGGTACCCAAAGACATGTTAGGTTCTTAATCATGGGAACAGCATGATGAAAGTGATACTCATTTGTCAGCAGTATTCACTTCTCATCTTTCTTCTCCATCTAAATTGTACCTTTTTTCAAGGCAAAAACAAGACTATTTGGAGGTTACTTGCAAGAGTCATTTTGAAGACAAAAATTTCCAAGAAACCAACTCTAGCCAATAAAAATCTGAATTTAATTATATGAGGAAAAATCAAAACTTGTGTAAAACAAAAATAAATGTTACAACTGGCACACAGTAATACAGAAAAACTCCCTAATGAAAAAGCACATTTTTTTTTCAGGCAGTAAAACTTAGCCAATACTTATGTGGTGGAAAATCCCAACCTACATCCACTTTGCCAGTATTATTGGATAGTTTTAATTATCAAGACTCCAGAGACTTCCCTCATGTAAGGAAAATATTACTTAGAGATATAGGATATCAACTTTCACCTTATATATTATAATATATAGATGTTATTTTCATGGGTTTTCACCATGGGAGAAAATCCTTTCAAACAAATTACTTTCCAGTTTAGAATATTTTTCTGTACATCGGGGGCCAACTCAATAATTCTGAATGCTTTGAAAAGTGAAGCAGAGGAAATTCTTTCATCTTTGAGTTGGCATGTTTCCTCTTCTACACCATAATATTGCACTTACTATTGGCTGGATAAGCCCAAGCTGGCTGTGCCTCTGCCCTCCACAAACCACAACCATGATCATATTTACCCTATTTGAAAGGCCAAGTTCAAGTAAAAGGTTCTCAGATCAGGGTCAAAGGCACTAGCAGGTTGGCAAGATTGACTGTGGTAAAACAGAAATGCCCTTCGTAAAATAACAAAGAAGCAAAAATGTCCATTTGCTTTGTGTTTTGGTTTAAAAATAATTTCCTATGGTATACCAGTTCCTTATTAAATACCAGTGAGCACATTGTAAGTAAATTCACCAAATCAAACATTATTTGAATCCCTTAACTGTTTTCCATATTCTGTTTCATTACCAAGTCAATAACCATTGCTTTATTATATAGTCTCAGAATTTGAAAATCATACATTCTAAAAGACTTTTGGACTGAAGATGATTTTTATTGTAACTAATATTTAGATGGAATTATCCCTAGATGGAATAAATTTGTTCTACTGATTAGTAAAATATTAAAAACTACTTAGGGTTGCATAAGAGTATACACTAGATTGTACAAATAGAAAGCTTAGTAACTAATGTACCAGAATGGCACTATTTAAAAAAAAAAAAACAGCTTTATATTACAACATAGGGAACTATACCTTACCTCATAAGATATAGTTACACATTTTTATATATTATTTATTTTTAACAATACTTACATTTATTTCAGAAACATGAATAGAAATAGAAATTTCATTGTCCATGTTAAATGGATCAGTTATAAGTTCAGGATATATTAGAAATAAAAACATTGCAGGGGCACCTGGGTGGTTCAGTTGGTTGAGCATCTGACTCTTGGTTTTGGCTCAGGTCATGATCTCTTAAGTTGTTAGATGGAGCCCATGTGGGGCAGTGTGTTCAGCTTGGAATCTGCTTGAAGAGTCTCTGCCCCTACCCAAACTCAAGCACACATGCACATGTGCTCTTTCTCTTTCTCTCTCTAAAATAAATAAATCTTTAAAAAAATTTAAATTAAAAAAAGAAATAAAAACATTATAGGTAAGTAAACAATTTTGGCCTATAATCACTTGAATATTTTTGTCTTTTTTTCTTATTCTAATGGAAATTCACAGTTAACAAAGATTATTGTAGAATGTATTCTAAAAATAGACTTCCAAACTCAAAAATAATCATTCAGAAACAGAACTCCTCCTCACTTTGACAAAAGTGATCACCAAATATCCTATTTCACTTTCAAGTTAGTTACATATTTTATTTAAAGATTAACAAGTCTCACTAGTATTCCTAGGGACAATCATTATATAAATGAGTCTCAGGTGCAGTTGGTAAATCATCTAGGCTATACTAGAGTTGCCCATTAGAAAAGCAGTTCATTTGCAAATAATTATCTACAAATCAGGGCATCTGTCCTTGACATTTCCATAAAAGGCTCTGTTTGCTTTCTGTGTCCACCATATTTCAACATGACCTTGTGCTATGGCCAGTCCCTTAAGATTTTTGTGGTACTTCAGCTTTAGCTGCCCTTGTAGATTATAAGCACCATACAAACTTCATAGAAATATGCACATGAATCTTCTATTACATGCCCTTGAAGAAATCCTGGGAAAATTCTAGTGAAAACCACTGCTTTAGCATCTTCAATAAAAACCATTTGAACTAACAGTATGTTGAAAGCTATGAAAGAATATTATTTTTATGAAAAGACTTCTAAACAGACTAATACTAGCAAAGAAAATAGAAACAATTTGTAGTTATTAAGAACTATCTAATACATTTAAAAATAAATGGGAGGACAAGGTTTTCTAGAGGATGAGGTCTATAAAATTTTCTAACTGACAGGAATGGTTGAGTGAATAAAGACAGTGGGGGGAAAACAAGATAAATTTGCCAATGAGGACAGCATTAACAACTTGAAAGAGAAACATTAGTAAAGATTTCTAAAAGATAAAAATCATGGGACACCTGGTTGTCTTAGTTGGTTAAGCGTTCAACACTTGATTTTGGCTCAGGTCAAGATCTCAGGGCTGAGAGATCAAGCCCCACATGGGGCTCTGCATTCAGCATAGTCTGCTAGAGATTTTTTTCTCTCCCTCTCCTCTGCCCCTCCCCCTGCTCATGTACTGTAAATAAATAAATAAATAAATAAATAAATAAATAAATAAATAAATAAATTTTTTTAAAAGACAAAAATCATCAGATCTCTCTTCCTGTATATACCAGCTACCCGTGAATTTACCTACTTAAAGAACCATTAGAAATTTGCAAAACAATATAAGTTAAAAATGTTGGTGACAGAATCAAAAGATCTTCCTTACATTCCTCCTGGAACCATGAGATACCCAGTTATTGAAGCCAGATCCCCAGTATCATCCTACAATCTTTCCCTCTCTCATCCCTGATATTTAGTAAATCTTTTTTTTTCTAAATCTCTTGAAGCTATCTCTCAGATTCTACACCCTCAAAGAATTCTGCCAACTACCTATGTCATTAGCATCTCTCACTGACCCTCTTCCTATTTCTCAATGCACCTCCTTCTTTCTATAGAGTTTAATATTTTTTAAATTTCACATAAGATCCTGTCTCTCAGAAATCCATATTCTGGGGCACCTGTCTGGCTCATTCGGAAGAGCATTAGACTCTCGATCTCAGGGTCATGAGTGCAAGCCCCACTCTGGGTGTAGAGATTACTTAAATGAATAAATAAAAACTTAAAAAAATGAAATCCATATCCTATAGTATAAAGTCTAATCTCTTTGCATTGGTGCCTACATAGTCTTCCCCTTGCCTAAATCCATCTCGTCCTCCACAACACTTCTTAACACATTAAGCTTGCAGTGGTCTCCCAAAGATATCATGCTTTTGTGTGTTTCAAAAAAAAAAAAAGAATTTTTTTCTTTCTTTTCTAATTGTCTAGCAAATCCCTACTGGTAAATACGTAAGCTCAACTGTCACCTCTCTTTGGAAGCCTCCTGACCGTGCCTCATGCCAGCCTTAAGCTCTATCCTCTATCAAAGCGTGTATCAGTCTGTAATGACCTGTAAGGTATTCGTCCCTCACCAGGCCCTGAGAACCTCAAAAGCAGGAATTAATTCTTACTCAGTTTTATACATGAATGCACAATGTCTGCAATAAGCATTCTAGAAGTGAAGGAGTGAAATCAATGTTGTCCTAGATCCAGTCGCCTTGAGGCAGAGCATGGAATTAGTTTCCACGCAAGGGATTCACTGTGGCAGTGCTGAAGAAACAGGTCAAGAAAGAAGCTGAACAAAGGTGTGGTTTTAGTTAAGTCCTAGCCTCAGCCTGATCCCATCAGGAGCTCGGGAGCATTAGTGGCCTATCAGAGTTGTGCCCCATTAAGCCAAGGGGCAAAACGTTGGGGCTTCTGTGTTAGCAATCACTTGCACTCTGCCAAGGGTTGAAAGACAATGATGGGGAAAATATAACCTCCCTCTCCATTTCCAGACAGCAACTAATGGCAGCCCAGGGGGTAAAAGGAAATAACAGCAAACCTCTAGTAGACAACACTGTCTCTGAACCACGCATGCTTACAGCTGGGAGGAATCTGGGTAAAACGGCACCAGCTTCTACTATAAGCATCACTACAGTTACACACATCAGCACTATCACCTTTTCAAAAAATAGGTTACCTAGAGATTTTTTTTTTTATTTCATACTTGTCTGCTCTTCTATTCCACTGAATTTGTAGCTCCACACCCTGAGCAATTGGCTTCTTAACCAGACATATCAAAGTGCCTTCTATTACCTGAAATATATATAACTATTAACTATGCAAAGCACCCCAAGGACTTTAGTGAGCTATAGTGCAGTTATATCATAGCAGTGGTGTGGTTGTTCTTCCAAAGGAAACTTCTAAGCAAATCAAATAGGAGAATGCTGTGTTTAGATAGCTAGTGCTAATGACACATTGATATAATTGAAAAGGATACCAAGAGCCCAGCAAATAATAAGAATATTTTTTTAGAACATTTACTCTTCCCACTTACCATAGTTACTTTCTCTTTCACTGGTGTGGGGAAAGCCTATATATCTGAGATTTGCTCCTCATTAGCTTCACCATACATTAAAATAAATAAATGGTTGGCCACAGAACATGCTAAAGACCTTACAGGACTAAGTCTGTGTGAGGTTTCATAATCTTTCCTAGACACTGGAAACTAAATAAATGATATATCATCATATGCTGGGCATGTATCTTAGGATAGAAGCATTTTAAAGGTCTGCAGCCCATGAAAACATTACTATGAATAGACATTTATTAATATTCATGCAACATTTATGCATACCAGTCAAACAAAACAAATGGAAATGATCTTTCCACATTTTAATATCTTTTCAGAATTAGTGTATGACAGTAAACAACTATTCCAAATATTTTCTAAAATCAATGGTCTGGGATATCAGAGACCACTGGAAATCAAAGTCCCCAAAGAAAATTGTTCTTCTAGATTACAAATCAAGAGAGGAATTCAAAAACGAGACAGGAAATTCCCGCTACCATGCATGCCAATTTTAATCACTAGCAGTGCAAAGATGTGGGCGGCAATAAGAAGCTGCCGAGCTTTTAAAATTTGATTTTGCACATCTTCTGTTTATTGTACTGGATTCTGACCACATATTCCTATTAAGATGATCACATATTGATGAAAGGGAATCCCACTTACTCAAAGTGAGTTTAGAGAAATGTTTGTAGAAGTACGTTGGCATCGTGTGGCACGCGAGCACTGGGTATGAAAGGTGCGCGACAAATGTCAACGGCGCTCATGTGTAGCTGACGGCAGACAAGAATGTATATTAATTCAGGAAGATCTGGCTCCACTCCAAGGACTTTTACAATCCCTAGACTATTTTAAGAATTCTCAAAATTGAATCACACATTTAAAATGGAAAAAAAAAACAACTAACTGCATCTAATTCAGGTATGAAACTAAAGATAAGGAAATTCAGGCAGCCCTTTGGCAGTGTGGTTGCAGCAGATAAAAATGGAAAATGTCCAAACCCTCTGACTGTAGAAAAGTCTCAACATTTGCATTTCGTCTCATTTTATTCTTCAGGCAGTATATTAACCCACAGGGGATTACTATTATAATTTTCTGTAACAATGAACACTCTAGATTCCAGGTGAACACATAATGTATTACTGAAGCTTTGATTTCTAATTTTTAACAATTGAGAAAGCGATTATATCCTTCTCCAAAACAATTTTTAAGTGATCTTCTATTAAACCAGCTATACAAAAGAGAAGCACTTTAATAATAAGAACCAAAATCAGGCTGTTTCTACCCAGATGAAAAGAGGAAATAGGTAAAATGTATCAATAAAATTAGTTGGATAATTCAGACAAATAAATTTTGATTTATTGATATTAAGACAAACATCATAGTGGAGTGATAAAGCTTAGAAAAGGGTTATTTGGGTTTCAGACAAATGAAGATTTGATACTTTAAGTTCTGGAATTTTCACTTTCATTAGCTTCTGAAAACATTTCTAAAATATATTACACTATTCCTTATTATTATATTAAAAGAAATCAAGTGTACAGATCTTTCCTAAATGGGTTACAATTATTTTACAGTTATAAAATATTTTCGTACATTAAGGGAATCTCTAAATTTGTCTCTAGACTGATCAAATACTGCTGTAACATTTAACAGTGGCCAAAGCACATGCTTAAAATTATTGAAATTAAGTATGAGTTTTCTCTTTAGCTACACGTCCCCAGAGCTTGATATTTTTCTGGTTGATTCTTTGGACAAGGGCAGCATTTGCAGCCTTTGATCTTTTTCACGGTAGATATCATAGCTTCTTATCTCTGCTGCCGTTTTCTCTTGTCTGTCAGTTTCTTCCCTTCTACTCACATTGTTTTATTTTCCTTTGTATTTCTTAAAAGTTCTCTTGTTTTCCCTTTTGTCTCTTAAAAACCAGTTTTTAAAGCTAGCACTATATACCTGAATGCTGATTATTTTTCCTTCTGTAATTTTTGCATTGGTAACTTTTTTGGCAACTTTTGTTGATGTTTATGCTCTGGAGCCTTATTTTCAAATTATTTCTGGGTTTTGATTAAGACAGCTGAGAATGCCAAAACCAGAGGGGTTCCTTCGACAGTGACTAATTCCTTACCTTTTATAATACTGTAAATGTGTGCTTTCCTCCTAGGGCTTTAAAATATTTCCCAACTTTTCCCCTAGATAATTAAGTTTCCCCTTGCTTTTTTAAATAAATGTTTCCATGACACCGATGTTTCATATCAAAATATAAAAATACTTATGGAAAATTCCTTTGCCTTAATTATATTGCTTATATGAGGAGACAGTTATTCCTAAAAGACTTTTGGGGGGGTTTTGGTGTGAATAGGTCAGAAATATAATTTAAATTAACAGGCATTTATTACACATTAGTCACATCCTCAGAACAAAATCAGATGTTGTTTAAAAGCAGGGGAACAATCTAAGGCCACTGTTAGAGATTTTAAGAAATGCTAAAATAAGATAATTTCCTTAGGAGCAATTTTTGCTTTAAAAAAGTTATATTCCACTTATTGATATTGGCTGATTAATTTATTGATTGAACTTCCAAAGTGTGGTCAAAGACAGTCATTTGCTGTTAAAAGAAAATGCAACACTATACTCACACTATTGAGACTAAAATAGCATTCTTATTTAGCAACCATTAAAAGATAACCTGAGGCGGTCATGATCTCAGGGCCATAGGATCCAGCTCCCACGTTAGGCTCCACACTCAGTGGGGAGTCTGCTTGAAATTCTCTTCCTCTCCTTCGCCCTCTGCCCCTCCCCCACTTCCACCCATGTTCTCTCAATTCTCTCTCAAATAAATAAATCTTTAAAAAAAAAGATAAACTCAGGCATATTAAAAATCTTCAGAGTTTATTTGAGCAAAAATTGGTTAGAACTGGGTAGCACCAAATCAGAAGTGGTTAGGAACACTGCCAAGAGGTTTCAGGGAAAGACTTATACAAAGAAAAGGGGAGAAGCAAAGAAAAGAAATTACTGAATTGGCTATAGCTTAAAGCCTGGCTGGCTGTGTGTGACTGGTAGTCCTTGCTCTTTTGATTTTATAACCTTGAGACATTTACAGGCTTAGATTCTGGTTGCTTATTTAGGCCACCATGGCATTAGAGCCACCTCAGTCTACTGGCCTCCCCGTTGAATTGATTTAACAACACTTAAGTATGTTGATATATTGTTTCACTTCAGTGGTTCAAGCCATAAAATTCAAGCCTATCTGCTAATTTAAAAGGTCCTTTCAAGCTGGTTTCTCCATAGTTGTCTGGGCTGACCTCTATCCCTACGCCCAGAATCACTTTCAGTTATCTCACCCTGACGTACTTATTATTACTTGATTTATCTACAGTCTTTCCCTTTCTTTATTATCAATCTCCTACCACCTCTCTCTTAGGCTACCTTTGGCTCTTCAGGTCAAATTAAATGTTATTTCTCCAGAAACCTTCCAGAGGCCCTCGCCCTCCCAAGTCCAGGCCAGAGTACATAGCATAACCAGCCTTAGGACTGCATTATTATCTTGACTCTGCAGTTTCTTCATTTCATAGCCTACACAACCAATCAAAATTGAGACCTTTCCTGAAAGGTTTACTAAGGACAATTTACTTAAGATTAGATTTGGTTTCCTTAAAGAAAAAGCCAGGCTAACATTTATGTAAGCTTCTATTTTATTGTAAAAGTTAATGAAAAGAATATAATTTGAAGCACAGGGCAGAAACTAACTTTTATCAGTGAGGATCTTGCAAGAATGGGTATCAGAAAAAAAAGAGGGTAGGGACATTAGATGGGAGGGATGAGAGAGATACATGGGAAATACACTAATGAAGCGGCTTTTACCACATTCTGACTAAATGTAGTGGGAATACATTCCATTTTCAACTGAATCATTTATATGTTAATAAGGTATCCAGAGCAGTGATGTGGCTACCAATGGAATTAATCACATGTTTTCTATTTAATCCAAAGACACTATGGGATATGCAAATATTCAAATGTAATATTAATTGAAGCAAAATATGACCTTGGAAAAGTGGTCAACCAGAAATTAGTGTTTATATATCCTAAAACTCCATTGTTTGGAAAGAATATAGCAATGAGGAGAAAGGCAGAAACTTGATTCTAGCACACATTTATGGATTAAAATCTTAGATTCTCTGAAGAAATACCCTGAAAAATACAATCATGTCAAAAATAAATCAGAAAGTTGGAGCCTATAAAAAAGAATGAATATGATTTCCTACTAATGACTTATTAAATATGTAAATAAGGCTGACATGCATAGTGCATGCCACAGAAATAAATAACATGAATAAAGAATGAAAATCTTCAGGGAAAAGGAGTCACTCATTCCTACATGTACAGCAATCTGCAAAATGAAGAACAGTTAACAGATATATTTCCTTCAGAAATATCCTGGGATATTTTTAAACTTTGGATTAGGATCAGTATGGCTATTTAATGGGGTATATCTATGTGTATTTGCCTGTGCTAAGTACAGCTAAACAGATTGATAAAGACAAATAGACGAACACACAGATATTTTTATACATGCATGCATCTTATATTTTCACAGATAATTTTTATTAGATACGGTGTAAACCTTTCAAATCTAAATGAGACAGCAAAGCTACTCATGAAGTCACCGTTCAGATAAATTAATGTCTGTCCTGTGAACTCTTAATCCCAGTCATCGGTCTCTTTTGACTTCCAGAACTCCCGAGTAGCCATCAGTGTATCTCAGATTCCTTGGTCTATATCCCTCTTGTCAATGTACCAAACTAATAGGAAATGCTATTATCCACAGCTCATCTTCCCCACAATAGTCTTCTAGGAGTTTTTTTTTTTTAACTTCAGTCTTTCTTCTAAATTGTTTAGAGTACCTGCCATTGTTAGCTCTTTGAAAATAAAAATAATGTCTGAGAGTTTATTACATGCCTGCCAAACTAAGGACAGTTTGAACCAATAACAAGTGATTTAGGGTGCCTGGGTGGCTCAGTGGGTTAAAACCTCTGCTTTCGGCTTAGGTCATGATCTCAGGGTCCTGGGATCGAGGCCTGCATCTGGCTCTCTGCTCAGCAGGGAGCCTGCCTCCCCTTCTCTCTCTGCCTGCCTCTCTGCCTCCTTGTGATCTCTCTCCCTCTGTGAAATAAATAAATAAAATCTTTAAAAAAAAAAACAAGTGATTTATAAATACTTATTGACAGATGCACCTTGAAATTCTTCCTTGAGCTCTAGCCCAAACAAATAAAAACTATCAAGATGATAAAATGTAGCTAAGACTTTTGATTTAATTATAAACTAGTAATCCACAGCCATAATTTTTTCAGAATTTTATGTTAAATATGAAGCCAACAGAATCTGAATAGCAAGCAGGAGTACTGGAGGTAGAAGAAATGGAAGGCAAGGCAGTGTCTGCGGGTGGGGAAGAGGAAACTGCATAATAATGCATTTTTGGGAGTCTAAATTGAACTGTATCTTTGTGACAGTTATTTAGGAAATTCCAAGTTTTTCATGGTTTCCTTAAGTATGGGATCTGGCAATAAAAAATAATCTGGCATTTATCTTGTGGAATTCAGGCAGCCACAGAAGTCCAAATAAATCTAATTTCCATGATTCCCGTGATTTTAATAGTCATTTGCTGTATGGAAACTGTGTGTTTGCTATTAAATTAAAACTAAAAATATCATAAAATCTGTACACTATAAATATGTAATAATTATGGAATGATCATGTGACTTCAATTGTTACAAATATAACCAAGGTTATGAATTCTCACTAGATCGAGGAATCTAATTTCAGAAGCTTAAGGTCGAATGTGGCCAGGGCAGTGATTTCTACACACCTTTCTCTCAGAGCTAATTCACATGCTTTTTAAAGTCAGGTAGAAAAATAAAGAGAATGTGACAAAATGTCACTTTTATTAAAAATTTTAGGTTATGTTCCTAACTACATCTAATATTTTAAATTAATGGACAGAGAAGTATATGCCTCAAGTGGAAACACTGGGCAAAAATCTTGAGGTTCTTTCCACATGTAAGACTCGAGAACTTCCTTTTTATTCAATTATCATGTAAAACTTACCTCCAGAATTCCTTATACAAAAAGCAGACACTGAACTCCTCTGTCAACAGGTATTATAACCAGAGAAAAATCAGTGCTTTTTACAGCACTGCTTATACCATCCCTGAACGGAAAAGATAGGATGAGAATCCCTGCCCCTATTCACTAATGCTGGGACTCGTGCAAAGTTCTATGCTCATATAAGAGGACACATGTGTAAAAACAGGAGTCTTTGATGTTTGGCATCATCAAGCAAAGAGAACTTCAACTCTCCTTATAAGGTGAATTATATCCTATCCCCCTTACTCTGTGTTCCCATTCTAGCTCAGAAATTTAGGCGTTGTTTTCAAAAAGGCATTAAGGGATGCCTGGGTGGCTCAACAGGGTGAGTGTCCAACTCTTGGTTTAGGCTTAGATTTGATCTCAAGGGTTGTGGGATAGAGCCTCATAGGGCTCCATGCTCAGCAGGGAGTCTGCTTGAGATTCTCTCTCCCTCTCCCTCCACCTTTGCCCCTCCACCCCCCCCTTAAAATAAATAAATAAATAAAATCTTTTTTTTTTTAAAGGGCATTATGGGGAGCCTGGGTGGCTTAGTCAGTTAAGCATCTGCCTTCAGCTCGGGTCATGATCTCAGGGTCCTAGGATCGAGCCCCACGTCAGTCCCTGCTCAGCAGAGAGCCTGCTTCTCCCTCTCCTGCTGCTGCTCCCCCCTGCTTGTGCTGGTTCACTCTCTTGTGAGCTCTCTGTGTCAAATAAATAAATAAAAATCTTTAAAAAATAAAAAGGCATTAATATTTCTAAATCCTCATACTGAACTTTAATATTTTAATGCTAGAGATCTTGGACATTGACTAGTCTAGATCAACAAATTTCAAGCACATAGAAGGCTACCCAGAATGTTACCTGCAAGTTTAGGATGGTTCAGACTCAGGAAGAAAAATTCTATCACAGAAAGACCCTCATTCTTTCACTGATACAAATTCAGAAATATTAAAAAAAGGGCATCACCCAGAAGCCACAAAGTCAAATCTGGTTTAGGGAGGTTTAAAAAAAAATGGGGGTAGGGGGTGCCTGGCTGGTTCAGTCAGTGGCGTGTACAACTCTTGATCTCAGGGTTGTGAGTTCAAGGCCCATGTTAGGTGTAAAGATTACTTAAAAATAAAAAAATCTTTTTTTAAACAAAACTGGTTTAATACTCATACAACACTTCTGCTATGGTCCCTATGTTTGTGTCCTCCCAAAATTCGTATGTTAAATGNTGATCTCAGGGTTGTGAGTTCAAGGCCCATGTTAGGTGTAAAGATTACTTAAAAATAAAAAATCTTTTTTTAAACAAAACTGGTTTAATACTCATACAACACTTCTGCTATGGTCTCTATGTTTGTGTCCTCCCAAAATTCGTATGTTAAATGTTAATGCTAGAGACCATGACAAAGATGGAAAGATTAGAGTTTTATACTATAAGTTACATTAAGTTATAAAATGAAGTTAATAACAGTTCTTTGTTAACCATCTTCAGAACCAAAAGAGCACTTAGAGTTTTGTTATCAGGCCACAAGCCTTTAGATCGGGGAAAGAAAAGTAGATCCTACCCAGAGAAAGATCAGAGACCCTTGACATAATCTAACTCTCAAAATGAGAAAATACAAAAAGAGATTAAGTATCTTGCTCAAGGTCACAGTGCTAGTTAGTAACAGAACAAGATCTAGAAGCCAGTCTTTCTAAAATGAAAGCCTTGCTTCTTAAACAAGCCATCTAAATGTTTTATCTATAGTCCAATGAACAATTTCCCAGTTGAAGTCCTACAGATACATATCTGCGACTTAATCAAATGATTTTCTTACCTGCTCCCTGCACATGAAAGGCAAGGTCAGAGTTCTCTTGGCCATAGGCTAACGCACAGTAATTTGCCGCCTGCTAATATTTATCTCCCATCTCGTAACTCACATAAGGAAACAGTAAAATGATCCATATAGGTTTTCAGATTTCCTAAAAATTAGTTTCTGAAGATCACATCCCATATATCTTCATTTACTCCACCATCCACGTACTTTGCAGTGGTAACTTTGAAAGTAACTTGCCCACCTTCCTCATTCACACACACACCCAAGCCTGAGAATCCAGAATATGCAAAACAAGTTCAGAGGACTGCTCCCAGCACATGCCGTGTTTCGTGAATTGAGTGTAGAAACTAATATATACAGATAAGGCATGCTCATACCTAAGCATATTTCTCTGAGTTCTTACCCGTATTTCAAGGTCTAATTCAAAGGAAAACTATTTCATGAAATCTGTTCCAGCAAACCGAACCACAGCGATGTTTCCCTACCAGGACATTCTACAGGGTTCAGTTTAAGAATTGCATGTTCAGCACTTAGCGCACCCTGTCTTCAGCTCAGAAACATCTCAAGTGTGATCCTAGCTCCACAACTTCTTCCCGCCTCTGGTCTGCTGGGCGACAGGGACCCTAACACTGACCCTTTTGTTCTCTAAATTAGGACACGGAGAAGAGCGAGAAATTGTTTTTATCCCAGAATTCAGTTGCAGTACGCTGGAATTTTCAGAAGGGACTCTCCTAAAATGCTAAAGGAAAAACAAAATCGGAATAACAACAACACAGTGACAAAATTATAGAAACAGTCCTATTTACGCTGCATATTTTTAAACTATCACACAAATTTGGTCTAACCACAGACTGGCTTGGCCGGTTTAACTTCTGGGCATATAGGCCCTTGGTGCTTGTCCTTACCAATTCTGTCCACCCCAGATGCCATAAACCTAATTTGAACAGTATTCACACTGGAGCCTTTGTGTTGGTCATCTCTCTGGGTACTAGACCACCTCAATGCTCCCTTTGATGGCAGACTGCCCTTTCATCTGAGCAACTGCTCCCACCTAAAAACCCAAGTTCAACCTTCCATGCCTTGAGTAAAAACACCCTTTTACAACCCTTCGGCAGAGCAACCATGGCTCTGACGACTCCCTTCCAACCTTCCTCCCAGAAGTCAAACATAGTCACTTATCAGATTCTAAGAGAAACCAAACACTTACAAAGAGAATATCACAAGCTCTCTCCAGGCACTCACAGACACTTGAAGCTCATGTTGAGAACCTATATTTTAGAATCTAGTGATTACATGACCTTAGGGAGCACCGTTTCCCAGAAGTCTCTTTCCTTATGTGATTCTCTGCTCGCTTGCCCCTGCATCCTTCTTCTGCACCCAACACTGACAGCAGCAGATTTCTTAAACTACCCACCCTCATCTGGCTTTGTCACTGACTTCCTCTCTGGAAAGAATACTTTCAATTTTCTGTTAATTTGTGAAGCAGAGAAGATGGACATCCTCTAGCCCTTCTTTTTTTTTTTTTAAGATTTTATTTATTTATTTATTTGACAGAGAGAGCACAAGCGGGGGAGTGGCAAGCAGAAGGAGAGGGAGAAGTAGGCTCCCTGGTGAGCAAGGAGCCTGATGTGAGGCTCAATTTCAGGACCCTGGGATCATGACCTGAGCCAAAGGCAGAAGCTTAACGGACTGAGCCACCCAGGTGCCCTCTAGCCCTTTTTTGATGAGGCTGTCAATTCTTCCCCCTTTCTCAGATCCTCCAAGTGGCCTCCTCCAGGGGCCTTATAAAAATCTACACGTTATAATCAGGCAGGGTTAAAATGTACTTACCAAAAACAAAAACAAAAAGCAAACAAACAAACAACAACAAAAACACCCAGATAGAAAAGATGATTCTCTTATGCTTTCTATTATTTTTTAGTCATTAATCAAATAAAGTTATTTAAGATATTTTTTTCTCAATATATTTCTCCTTTCTCTTCCCTTCATTTAAAAAATGAGGACAACAGCCTCTGTGACTCATTGCTTCTGGGGAGGCAGACTGAGAAGTAGTTTGAATGTTTTTCTTACTTTGAAATTTCAGAAACCAAAACCCGAGGGACAACTTAGAGAATTCACGAACATAAGCAGAACAGCTCTGAAGAAGCACAAAGGGAAAATGATTCACCCCAGACTAAGGATATATCCTGAGCCAGGAGATCAAGACAACAACTGCAATTCTTCAGAGCACACAGGTCCCTGAAGGCACCCGGTAAAAACTCAAAAACCTGAAGAGTGTTGCCTGGGGGGAAGGTGTCACAGATGGACACAGGCAGCCTTGGAGAAGTTCCCCATGTCCCAAACATGACAAGGAAGCAGGGGACCAGCACAGGACCTGAGGAAGCCATGCAAGGTGGAACCCTGAGTTTCTTAACATTAACATCTGACCTGACAACTACATACCAGAATCTTCCCCAGCTGAACATGTAAAGGCCCCCAAAACTGTGTGTGGCACAAGTCTGGAGAAGAACTGGGAACCCTAAAGTAACTGAGATCAAATTTTTCATATTAAATTAAGTTTACTTTTTAGAAAACAAAAAGTTGCTTTATTTTTTGTACAGCTGAGTTTATGGAATGGGATTTATACTTTTTCACTTACTCCTATATCTTGTTTTTCCAATTACTTTCATGATCCTTGAAGACAAAGATCAGTATTAAACTCCTGTATCACTCAAATTTTTCAGAGTGCCTTGAATTTAATTAGCACTCAGTGTTAATAAGTTCTGTATGATTAACATTATCAAATCATAAAATCTTTTAACTAGATCCATTAGAAAATCTTTTATTCCAATCTCTTTATTTCACAGATAAGAAAACTAAAGCCCAGGGGATTAAATTTTCCAGGTCATTCATAAAACCTCATGTTTATTTTCCTTCCAGAATAACTTTAATCTTCTAAAGTTTGAAGGCTGTATTGTCAGGTACCTTTTTGAAGACTAGGCCTTATATACTGACGCCCAATAAAGCCAACTTAAATGGATAATACACATTTAAAGTGTCCACTCAAATCCTACCCTAGTTTTCAGACTCCTTTTAGAAATACTAAGGACGTTGGTCCACTTAATCTTCTACACTTCCTACTCCCGTAAAAATGTCCCCTTTCTCTGGAACACTGGCTGATGAGCCACTCTGTGGCTGCCTCTTTAACCCTCCCCTCTTTCTTCAGAAAAACATCAAGAGCATCATTTTCGTCAGGGTGCATTCCACTCAGGGATATCCTTAGGGGGCACTAAAACCAGAAGACTGAGAATGGTCCAGGCCTGAGGGAGAAGATGCAGCTTTGCCAGATGGTGCTAAACAAAAGCCTGAATTGTTATACAACCCCTTTGACAGAGATCAAGTGTACAGACTCATCCCATTTTTAACCAGCAGCACTTTGTCTTCTGAATGCTTGCTAGTTTGTTTTTTGGGGTTTGTTTTTTGTTTGTTTGTTTGTTTGTTTGTTTTCTTCTCTTAAGCTGTGCCTGGCTTTGTTTTAATTTCATTTAACCTACATGAAATATTTGGGGAGGTAAAAGACTAAAATGCCATGAACTGGGACTCTTACTATTTCACCTTTTCCCTTCTCCCCTCTCCTCTTGAGCTTATTTCTACTATAAGAAGTTTCCCCAAATTTTCCAGTCCTCAATAGTTTGTTTTTTGTTTTGTTTTGTTTTGTTTTTTTAGAATCTGCATAAAATACCAAGCGTCCAGCATGAGAAGAAGGGAAAGGATGAATAGGTTGAACACAGAGGACTTTTAGGACAGTGAAATGTTCCTGTAGGATATTATAATGATAGATACGTGTCATTATACTTTTGTCCAAACCCACAGAACATACAAGAGTGAACCCTAAGGAACACTGTGGACTTCGGGTGATTGTGATCTGTCCGGTAAAAAAAAAAAAAAAAAAATTTAAAAACTCCTTTACCATCCTTGGTAAAAAAAATGTTCCACTCTAGTGGGGAATGCTGAGAATGGGGGGAGGCCAGGCATTGGTGGGGGTAGGGGGTATAAGAGAAATCTCTGTACCTGTCTCTCAATTTTGTTATAAACCAGAAACTGCTATTTTTAAAAAGCCTTTTAAAATAATAGAAAGTAAATTTTAAAAACCCTGAGTCCCATGAGCATAGTACAGTAGACCACTCAGCATCTCTACAATATTCCTTACACTACTGACTCCAGCTTCAAATTTTTAGGCCAGATTTAGGTCCTTATCTCCCATCCCACTGTCCTGCACACTGCAGCTGCTGTCCTTGCTACACAGCCCAAATGAAGATAGAGCTTCTCCTCCTGCATTACCAAGCGCACTGCTAACTCAAGGCTATTGTATCTATTTCACTAAAGGTATGGGAATAAATGTGGGAGATTATGGCACAGGACCCAATAAGAAATTAAGATGAATATTTAGACATCATTTTTCTTTGAAAATTCCTCAGTTATCACCGCCATGGACAATGTCTCCCTAGTCAGTTGTGTTTTTGCCCTTGTCCGGTAAAATTTCCTGGGCCCCATCCCTACCTTCTGTCCTAATACTTGTCTCCTCTCTGCTGTCTACTTCTAGACCCCTTCAACCTATCACCCCGTCCAGACACCATATTAGAATCCCCATCTTCCTCTTACTTAATCATGCAATATAGCTTATCTCACATTTGTTTTATTTTCTAGTCCAGACTAAGTTCTAAGCTTGTTTTCATATAGCCAAAAGTCTTACCATGAAATTTCTTAAGCAAAAAGCCCCATACCCAAGATTAATTATCATTTCCTATGTTATATAGAAGCAGCAGCTTCATTTCTTGTTTTTTAGCAATAATTTTTACCCAATGTGACACTTGGAGCCTTTGTGTGTCTAAGCAGCAGAGTCATTCTAGGAGGATTTGCAAGTGGAAATACCTTCATTTGAGCCTCACATTTTTGTTTAGGAACAATCAAACCATCCTGAAGAATATCCACTGTGGTCTAGTTACAACTGTGCCTCCTAAATCAATCCTGCATGGTAGACCTTAGTTCAAAACATGCCTCAGATAACTTTAAAAGCCATTATTTTGATTTAAAATTTCCCCCCTCTTAGAAGTTTTGAGGTAGCTTATCATATATCTACAGTATAACCTTTACAGAATGTGGCCTCAAGCCAAGATCTACAGTGGCAGGGTAGTAGACAGTGATTACCATAAGCCAGGCAACACAAGCTGCCTTAAGAGCAAGCTCCTGACATTGCTCGAGAGAGGCAATCACTATCAAGAAGTTGTCCTAAAAAATGGTTTTGTGTGATCAAAGGTGATGGCATCAGGGCATCTGGGTGGCTCAACTGGTTAAGCATCCGACTCGGTTTTGGCTCAGGTCATGATCTCAGGGTCCTGGGATTGAGGTCCGTATTGGGCTCTCTGCTCGGCGGGTAGCCTGCTTCCTCCTCTCCCTGTGACTGCCTCTCTGCCTACTTGTAATCTCTCTCTCTCTCTCTGTCAAATAAATAAATAAATAAATAGATCTTTTAAAAAAAACAGCTAATGTTCCCAAATGAAAGTTTTCATCACTTCGGTTTGAGAAATAAGATCAATTTTTTAACACACTGGATATAAACACATGAGGAAAATTGCAAAGTGTAGAAAGTCCACATCACTTCCAAACCAGAACTGATTGTTTATACACTTGTGTGAAAACATGATTTGGCACTACTGCCACTGAATGGCTTTACCCTAATCTGTAATTGAATTTAGACTAGGACATGTGGTATAAGCATCATGGTCAAGTCAAGTTCTGCTTGAATGAATACTCAATACCTCAAGCCTGGATTGTTGTAACCTCCTGATTGCCTTTCGGCCTCTCCACTACAATAGATCCGCAGACCACTGCCAGACTCATCTAACTAAAACAATGCTTACTCTCAAGTATGCCCACTGAATGGCTCCCCATTTTCTAATAAATAAAATAAGAAGTTCTCATCTTGGCATTTGAGGTTTTCCAAAATACGATACCAATCTAACTCTCTATCTGGTATGTGAGGCCCCAACTCCAACTGCACTGGGTTTTTCACTGTTCTCCAGATAAACAATGCTAATTCTCTTCTCCATAACCTTGTTTATGTTGTGTTTCTCTGGATGTAACCACGTTAGAAGTTCATGGAAAAACACAGTTCCTTGGTGAAACTTTCCTAGCTTTCCTTCCCACATTGGTCTTGCCCCTGAATTTCTAGAGCCATTTCTCAACCTCGACCTTATTAATATTTTCGTCCACGTAAGTTTTGTGTGGGAGGCTGTCGTGTACACTGCAGAATGTTTAGCAGCGTTCTTGGCCTCCACTCTATTGGTGACTTTAGCAATAGGAGTCACCATCCCCCTAGTCAGGACAAGTAAAAGCATCTCCACACATGTCAAATGTCCCCTAGAGAGATAAAATCATTCCCAGTTGTTCCACATCATTATTATCTATATCACTCATACTGGCATTTAAAAATATTCCTTGTTTATTGCCTCCTAAACTAGACTGTTTTGGTACAAGTGTTGTGTCTTACCTTGTTTTGCATTCCTAATAGAGCACTATAGTGAATACGCAATATATATTTAAAGTATGGATTTAGTAAAAGTTAGAAGCAAAATGAAAGATCATTTGACTTAACTTCAGGTTTTTGGTTTTTTTTTTAAGATTTTTTTTTTTTAAGATTTTATTTATTTATTTGACACAGAGAGAGAGATCACAAGTAGGCGGAGAGGCAAGGCAGGCAGAGAGAGAGGAGGAAGCAGGCTTCCTGCTGAGCAGGGAGCCCGATGCGGGGTTCGATCCCAGGACCCTGAGATCATGACCTGAGCCAAAGGCAGAGGCTTTAACCCACTGAGCCACCCAGGTGCCCCTTATTTATTTATTTGACACAGAGAGAGAGATCACAAGTAGGCAGAGAGGCAGACAGAGAGAGAGGAGGAAGCAGGCTCCCTGCTGAGCAGAGAGACCGATGCGGGCCTCGATCCCAGGACACTGAGATCATGACCTGAGCTGAAGGCAGAGGCTTTAACCCACTGAGCCACCCAGGCGCCCTTAACTGCAGGTTTTTAAATGTGGAAACTGGAAACCAGAAAATAAAGCTATTTGCCTAAAATGAATGTGTGTGGTGGAATAGTTCTCCTCTTCCCAATCAGTAGTATTAACACTATGTACATTTTTCATTGAACCTATAATTACTCAGTTAATTTTACATCAGCAAGAGCAAACTATAATCTGTAGTTTTACTGAGGGTTCTTTACTTGGTTTTAATAACATGCACATATTGTATTGATACCTTTCTATTTTTATATTTAATGAAAAAAAGTTCTAAAGAGTTAAAGGTATAAGAAAGAGACCATGAAATTGTGGTTGAAAGATTAGGATTTACCATGTATAGGTGTGTGATCTTCAATGAAACACTTAACTTTGTTTTGTCTCCTCATCTCATCTTTAAAATTCTTTTTCCACTAAAAATGAAATAAGCTTCTTAACAGAGAATACCTTGTCTCTTTGTTAGCATATCCGCAGTACCTGGGACAAAGTATGGCATTCAACAAGTATTTGCTAAATGACTGATTGCTCAACTGAGGATGTTTCAACTTAACCTGAAGTAAAATGAGGTAAAAAAAATTTTTTTTTAATCCTGGAACATGTAATGTGTTAAAGAAATTCAACATATTACTGTGCTCTAAAATGCGTAAGGGACTTTATATGTTTAAAAGACAGCGAAGTGAGAAGTCGAAATTAAAATTTATGATATATCTCCAAAACAGTACTTTGGGATAAGTTTTCAGCATTAAATACCCAGATTAGAAAAGAAATGCAATCTTCAATCAGTGAACTCAGCTTCCACCTTAAGAACCTAGAAAAAGAGGAGGGCTCAGTCAGTAAAGCATGTACCTCTTGATCTCCAGATTGTGAGATTAAGCCCCACACTGGACATAGAGATTACTTAGAGATTTTTAAAAATCTTTAAAAAAAAAAAAAAAAGAACCTAGAAAAAGAACAATAAACAAAATCCAAAGTAAGAAGAAAGATCAAAGCAGAAATCGATAAAATTTTTTTTAAAAAAATCAAGAAAATCAGGAGAGAAAATAATGAACTCAAAAGCTGGTTCTTAGGAAGATGCACCACATCACATGTCATTGAGAAAGTGCAAATTAAAAAAACAATGAGATACCACTACACACCTATGAGTATGGCCCGGATTTAGAACACTGACAACACCAAATGCTGTCAAGGAACTCTGGTAGAAATGAAAAATGGTACAGCCACTTTAGAAAACAGTTTCACAGTTTCTTATAACTACCAAACATAATCTTATCATAGAACCCAGCATCTTGGCATTTATCCAAAGAAGTTGAAAACATGCCCACACAAAAACCCGTACATGAATGTTTATAATATCTTTATTCATAATTGCCAAGACTTAGAAGCAGCCAGTATTTCCTTCAGTAGGTGAATGGATAAACTGTGGTACATCCAGAATACCTATCATTTACATTGATATGGATAGAATTGGAGGATATTATCCTAAGTGAAGTAAGTCCATCAGAGAAAGACAATTATCATATGGTTTTACTCATAAGGAACATAAGAAACAGCCCAGAGGATCATAAGGGAAAGGAGGGAAAACTGAATGGGAAGAAATCAGAGAGAGACAAACTAGATAGACTCCTGACTCTGGGAAACAAACTGAGGGCTGCAGAAGGGGAGGTGGGTAGGGGGATGGGTTAACTGGGGGATGGGCATTAAGGAGGGCACGTGACGTGAGAGCACTGGGTGTTACATATAACAAATGAATGCTTGAACACTACCTCAAAAACTAAGGATGTACTATATGTCGGCCAATTGAATTTAAATTAAAAGAAAACAACAAAACAAAACAAAAACAAAAAACTGTGGTACGTCCAGATAATGGAATACTGTTTAGTAGTAAAAAGAAATAAGCTACCATGTAAGAAACCTAAATGTACTTTATTAAAAGAAAGAAGGCTATCTGAAAAGTCTATGTATTGTATAATTCCAACTGTAGGACATTCTGGAAAAGGCAAAACTACAGAGACAATAAAAAGATCAGCGGTTGTGAGGAACTGGATAGTAGGAGGAACAGGCAGAACACAGAGGACTTTTAGGGCAGTGCATGAAGTATCTATGTCATTATACCTGATGTATCTCGGTCAAACCCACAGAACATACAATACCAATAGTGAACCCCAAGGTAAACGATGAACTCTGGGTGATTTCAATATGTCAGTGTAGGTTCATCCTCCGTAACAAAGGTGCCACTCTGTTGAGTGATGTTGATAGTAGGAGAGGCTATGAATGGCAGATTGGGGAGGGGGTATAAAAACAAAATATATCTTTAAATATATCTTCAAAATATATCTTAAATATATCTATATCTATGATAGATAAATATATCTATCAAAATATATCTTTTAAAAAAAAGCTGGTTCTTTGAAGTAATCAATAAATTCAATAAAACTCTAGCTAAACTGGGAGGATAAAGAATACACATATTACCAATATCAAAATGAAACAGATTAAACCACGCAATTTCTATTGATACTAAAAACATAATAGGAGCTATTATAAATATACTATTAATAGATTTAGGCCTATAAATTCAACAACATAAATGAAATTAACAATTTCTTTAATAGTCAAAACGATAAAAGCTCACTCAAAAAGCAATAGATAACTAGGGACGTCTGGCTGGCTCAGTTAGCAGAGCGTGTGACTTGAACTCAGAGTTGTGGGTTCAAACCCCACAGAGGGTGTAGAGATTACTTAAAGTAAAATCTTAAGTAAAAGAAAAAATAGATAAGTGGAATAATCCTTTATCTATTAAGGAAATTGAATTTATAGTTAAAAACCTTCCCACAAAGAGAATTTCAGGCTCCAATAGCTTTACTGGTGATAGCCAAATATTTAAGAGTAAATAATTCTAATTCTACACAGTTTTTTTCCAGAAAATTTAAAAGAAATGACTAGGGCGCCTGGGTGGCTCAGTGGGTTAAAGCCTCTGCTTTCGGCTCAGGTCATGATCTCAGGGTCCTGGGATCGAGGCCCGCATCGGGCTCCCTGCTCAGCAGGGAGCCTGCTTCCCCTTCTCTCTCTGCCTGCCTCTCTGCCTCCTTATGATCTCTCTCCCTCTGTGAAATAAATAAAAATAAAATCTTTAAAAAAATAAATAAATAAAATAAATAAATAAATAAAAGAAATGACTATTTCCTAATCCAAGCTGTAAGGCCAGTGTTACTCTGATATCAAATCAAGATAAATACATTACAAGAAACTACATATCAATATCCCTCATGAAAATAGATGAACTTTCTAAGCAAAAATTTAGCAAATGGACTGCAACAATATATTTAAAAAAAAGATACTACATTATGTCCAAGTGGGTTTAACCCTGGAATGCAAAACAGTTTTAAAATCTGAAAAATCAACATAATTTACCATACTAATAAACTAAAAAAGAAAAAAACCATATGATCAACTTCATTGCCACAAAAATTGCATTTAACTAAATTCAACATTCATTCCTGATTTTAAAAATTTTTAAATTCTTAAAAAACTCATAATTAAGGGGAATTCCCTCAATTTGATAAAGTCCATCTGTGGAAAGCTTGCAGCTAATATCATAGGTAAAGCTGAAAGGCTTTCCTTTGGGATGCCTGGGTGGCTCATCTGGTTAAGCATCTGCCTTCAGCTCAGGCCAAGAGCCTGGGGTGCTGGAATGGAGTCCTGCATCTGGCTCCTCGCTCACCAGGGAGCCTGCTTCTCCCTCTGCCTGTCACTTTCCCTGCTTGTGTGTTCTCTCTATCTCTATCTCTCTCACTCACTGACAAATAAACTGTAGTCCTGAAATTAGATGGGGTTACAGTCACCTGAAAAAAAAAAAAAAAAAAAGCTTTCCTTTTCAAATCAGGAGCAAAATAAGAAGGCCCACTCTCACCACCACCATTCAGTGTTGGGCTGGAGGTTCTGAACAATGTAAATAGGCAAGATAAAGAAATAACAGGTATCCAGATTGGGGAAAAAGAAGGAAATCTGTTTTTATTCACAGAAAACATAAGGTTTCATACAGAAAATTCTATGGAATATGCAAAAAAAGTTGTAAGAATAAATGAGTGTAGCAATGTTGTATGATACATTTCAAAATTGACAATCAGTTATATTTCTATATACTAGAAATGAACAAGAAGAAATTGAAATTTTTTGAACACCAGTTACAATACTATAAAGTAAACATGACACTTAACAATATTATAAGTAAATATGATATACGCAGAGATAAGTCTGACCAATAAAGATACAAGACGTATATACTACACACTTGAAAACATTACTGAGAGAAATTTTAAAAGACCTAAATGGAGAGATATACCATGTTCAAGGGCCAATTGACTCAATATGGTTAAGATGCCAATTCTCCCCAATATGATCTATAGATATAGATCCCTGCACTAGGGATATAAGGAAACTTTTGCGGGTGTTGGATATTTTTATTATTATAATGATAATTTCACAGGCATATACATATATCAAAAGGAATAAAACTGTGTACTTTGTGTGCAACTCATTAGGTATCAATTATTCTCCAATGAAGCTGTTAAAAATATTTTTTTTAATTTTTAAATGCCAATGTGTATCAATAGCTTTAAGTATATTCATTCATCTGCCACAGACTTTGTATTTTGGGGATCTATTCCAGTAAAACATGGCTGGCTGAAGGCTGAATGAATATATTCACTCTATTTCTTAACCACACTTTACTGAAAGTATAGTTATGACATTTTAAGGGCACAGCAGAGGGTGGAGATCCCAAGGAAAAAAAAATTGGAGAGAAGACAACCGGAAAAATTTTGAAATCTGGAAAAAGGTGAGTCGAGACTTACATAGCACATCAGAGAAGGAAAAGAGATGCCAAGATGCCATTGCACGGAGGTGGTCTTAGAATGCCAGCTGACTGACTTAACAGTACCCCAGGAAATCCCAGGAGTTAGAGGCACTAGGTGACTCAAAGAAGAGATGGGTATACTGAACCCATCAGACCTCCCAATCCCTTTCCTTGTATCCACTGCATGCAGCTGAGTGATCTTCCAGCTTCTTCCACCATCAAAGTCATAGAAGTATTCTATGGAGAAGCTGAAGCAGATTACTCTGGGACACTAAACACAGCTGAGAGTTTGCTATGGACTGAATGTTTGCATTACCACCACAGTCGTATGTGGTGTAAAGCCTGATCCCCAGTGTGGTAGTATTTAGAGGTGGGGCCCTTTGGAGGTAATAGATCATGAGAGTAGAGCCTTACGAATGGGATTAGTGCCCCTCTAAGAAGAGATAAGAAAAGGGGCGCCTGGGTGGCTCAGTGGGTTAAGCCTCTGCCTTCGGCTCAGGTCATGATCCCAGGGTCCTGGGATCAAGCCCCACATCGGGCTCTCTGCTCACCAGAGAGCCTGCTTCCCCCTCTCTCTCTGCCTGCCTCTCTGCCTACTTGTGATCTCTCTCTCTCTCTGTCAAATACATAAAACATTAAAAAGAGAGAGAGAGAGAGAGAGAGAGAGAGAGAGAGCGCGATAAGAAAGAGATGCATCCCCTCTCCCTTCCTCCTCTCTCCCCACTCCTTGCTCTCTACTCTCTCCCTCTCTCCCTCCTCTTCCCCTCCCCCTCCCTCTCTCTCTCTCTTTCTCTCCTTCTTCCTCTCTCACCCACTACACCCCCACCATGAGGAAACAGGGAGGCAGTAGCTATCTAAAAGCCAGAAAATGAGCCCTCACCAGACACCAGATCTGCCAGGGCTTTGATCTTGGTCTTCCCACACTCTAGACTTTGAGAAATAAATGTCTGTTATTCAAGCTACCCAGTCTATGGTATTTTGGTTATAGCAGCCTGAATGGACCAAGACAGGGTGAAAATGGGGTGAACAAGTGAAAGTGTACATATGAAGGGATGACTTGCAAACTCCGTGCTCCCACTTTGCACTGAGAACAATGAAAGCCAGGCTTATCTTCCTCAGATATTATACTGGAGGATTCCTCTCTGAGAAAAGCAATGATTTCAAAAGAAGAACAACAACAACAAAAAAAAAAACCTGATAATGAAACAAACTCAGTGAAATAGACCAAGCTGAGACCACTATTTTGAAGCCCGTTACTCAATAAACTCTGTCTTTGATCTCACACACACACACACACGTACTCACATATACACGCACGCGCGTATGCACATTCACACACAAAGCTTCCAATCAGCTTTTTAATGCCTTACTCTCAAATATGAACAGTCAAAGACCACCTGACATTGAAGAAAACCCTCTAACAAAAGCAGAGATTGGAGACAAGGCAGAAAGTGCAGAAAACTTAAATAAACTATACTGAATATTCTCAGAAATTGAAGATCCCTAAAGAAAAAAAAATTAGAGAAAAAGAAATAAAACTAAATTTTTAAAACTGTCATTGAAATAACAGGATGTTAGAAATAAAATATTCAAAATATACATTAAAATAAAGCTGAAGGAGTTGTTCAAAAAATACACAGGGGAAATGATGGAAATCAGGAAAAGGAGAAACAAATAACAGATGAATATGGGGAATTCAACAAATAGGAAGAGTTCCAGAAAGAAAAAACAAAAACCTGAAGACAAGGGAATTCTAAAAAAACAATCCAGTAAATTTCCCAAAACTGAGGGATTTGAGTTGGAAATTCAAAGTGCTACCTAGTGATCAAACCCATGAGTGAAATAAAAGGCCAACACTTATAACTGTGGACTTTCATAATATAGGAACACAATAATGGAAAGAATACACTTAACATATGTGACCAAGTATAACAAGGCATCACACTAGGTACTATCAGACATATAAAAGCAAGCTAAAGGTCATCCCTACTCCCAAAAGTCAAAAAGAATTTGAATAACACAGGGAGGTGAAAATCTCATTATAATCATAGGACATCCACCACTGCATTTTCCTCTTATTTTGGTTCCTATCTTCAGATTTTGTTTTGTTTTGTTTTTAAACAAGAGCCGCTTTGGAGTGTCTCTGGCTACACATTCAGCTTGTGCACTGGATAAAAAAAGTCAGTCCTTTTTTCTTCTGAGCCTTCTGCACAGCTACACACATACTCACACACAGAACTGCACACACTCCTACACACACATGCACAGAGAGACAGGGTACGCATCTTTTTACACCCTGACACGTTCATGTACACATTCACACACACCCACACGGAGAAGACTTGGCTCCTGGCACCCACCCAATTCAGGCGATCAGGGACAAAGATTTAGATTGTTGGTTTTCAGAGTAGAAGAGGACCTGGCCTCCTATGATTACAAAGGAGGCATGTAATTTATTCTGACTTCGTATTTCCTCCTATATTTTGCCAGAATTTCAAACTTGTACTTTTTATTTTCATGTTTTCGTTTACAAATTCTTCCCAGGGCTCCCGCCGGTAGCTTTTTGGTAACCAGCCTTTCAGTGCTTTTTTTTTGTTTTTCGTTTTTTGTTTTTTTGAGAAGGCAGCTGGGTGTTGTGGAGAGAGGCCTGGACTTGGCCAGAATCAGAGCTGGGTTCAGGCCTGTCTTAGCTACTCAGTTGCTGATTCAAAGCTTCAGTTTCCTCAGATGCATTTTCTATCAACAAGAAATTGTATTCATTGACCTCTAAGATTCCATCCCATCATAAAATTCAGTAATCCTATATTCTGAACATATACTCTGACACCTCAGTCACCAAGAACAAGCTTTGGGTTTTTTTTTTTAAAAAGAATAAATATTGTATTTTAAATATCCATACAACATATCCACAGATATAATTTCAAGAAAAATGCAAATAATTCCAGCTGGTTAAATTTAGAATGCTTATATTAAAACCAATTCAACAATACACTCTGGCACTATTCCCAGAACATTTTCATTTGATTGGGAATTGTTTAAATTTTAATCCATTTTAAACCCTTCGCTCTCCCAATTGTGCTCCTCTTAGAATGTCACATTTGAGATATTGACTGCAATTACACCGACTCTCTTATTAAATCATGTATCTCAGCAGTGCTATAGCTAACATGTGGATGTTTTTCGGGCCCCGTGTAGAACATGTGGTGGGTGGTGAGGATGCATTTATAGAATTATGAGTGTGTTTCTGTGGATGGCCTTTTCTTTCCAAGAGCACCTGCCAGCCGCCCACTTCTCTTCCACGTCAGTAATACTCTCTACTACTATGCTCTTCCTCCTCTCATCTTTCCCCTTTCCTCTTAAAACATTTAAGATAATAGCAAAACTGTCCCTCTTGAGCAACCTGCCAGCACAAACTCTAGAAAAACAGACCAAAAAAGCAAATCAAATTGTGCAGAGCCCCTACTCAAACAGCTTCATCTTTTATAAATTAATAATTGCGCTGCTTTTCCTCGCTAGTGCTTTGCTGCTATCCCCATATGTTATTCAGGCTGGATCCCAATCTCCACTGGCCTTGGCAAGAGCAAATGGAAATGTGGCAGGAGAGGGCAAGAGAAGGGGCCCCAGGCAGGACCCTCGGTGGATGATCTGGCCCCACACTCCAGACAGAACCCTCCTGGGTCTTTACAACAATGGGCTATTGCACTCAACACAAACTCTTTCCCTCCTGCCCCTGACCCAACCACTGCCAGAGACTGAGCTCCAACCTTTCATTAGAAAAGGTTAATACTTGAAGCAACCACTAGGTGTCAGGCACTGAGCTACCCATTTCGAATAAATTGTATCCCTTAATCCTTATACTATCTAACAAGTCAGGAATTAGCTTGTTTGGTTTCTGTTTGTTTGTTTTTTAAGATTTTTATTTATTTATTTGACAGAGAGAGACACAGCAAGAGAGGGAACACAAGCAGGAGGAGTGGGAGAGGGAGAAGCAGGCTTCCCGCGGGGCAGGAAGTCCGATGCTGGGCTTAATCTCAGGACCCTGGCACCATGACCAATGACTGAGCCACCCAGGCGCCCCTAGCTTATTTGTTTTAAAACTAGGGAATCTGAGGCTCAGAGAGGTTAAGTAATTTACGGTATCCACAGACAATAAGGTTGTGAGCCTAGATGTGTACCCAGGTCTGTCTCACTGNGGCTCCTGGGTGGCTCAGTGGGTTAAAGCCTCTGCCCCTCAGCTCAGGTCATGATCTCAGGGTCCTGGGATCGAGGCCCGCATCGGGCTCTCTGCTCAGCAGGGAGCCTGCTTCCCCCTCTCTCTCTGCCTGCCTCTCTGCCTCCTTGTAAACTCTCTCCTCTGTGTCAAATAAATAAATAAAATCTTTAAAAAAAATAAAATAAAAAAAAATAAATAAAATAAATTAAAATATGTTATTTCTTTGAAAGTAATCATAACCAGAAGGTAGTGCTGGATGAGCACAGAAGTGGTAAAGCCTATGCAGGTGTCCCTTTAATGTGGAAAACAAAGGCAAAAGAAAAATTATTAAATTTCCTCACTACTTATAGCCCTTTGACAAGTCCTTAAAACAGGCAGAGTGAGAGATTCCTCTAGGGACTCGGCTGCCTCGATTCTGATAGTTTGTTTGCTAACCAACCCCAGGACCCTGTAAGGCTACTTTAACATACAAAAATTCCTTTGGAAACTTCCTTTATCTCTATTTCCCCGCCCCAAGATATATGTTGGCAGTCATCCCTCAAGCATATGACCCACTGATATACATCTGAAGGGTCTCACGACTCAGGTTTTATTAGACAGTAATAAGTGACCTTTTCCCAACAA